>AAPY01710291.1:0-16893 GCA_000181375.1 Tupaia belangeri
AAAGAATTTTCAGGTTTCATCATTACCATTAGAACATAAGCAGCTTTTTCTAAATTGGTCTCCTTGGCCGGATTTCCTTTGTTGTCATCGTCAAGCATTGCTCCTCATCCCTCCATGGTCAGTTTTCTCTCACCCTCCTCAGAATGGCCAATCATAGCCAAGAAGCCAGCATTTAATCATCTCGATTCTCCTCCAGGTGTTTCGAAACCTCCAGCGTTTCAAGTCGTGGCAATTCCTGACCTCCATCATACCTCTGGAGATCTCCCACTGGATGGGGTCAATATTCATTTATAGGAGATGCCCATGTACAAAACGCAGCTTAGGATCTCAAATTTCTCTTCTCATTTTATACTCCCAGCCTCTTATTAATATATCTAAAGGTCTAAAAATTAATAAGGGTGGACATATGAGCTTTCTCAGTTCTTTCTTGTGATCAAACTGTATAGGATGAAGCTGTTGAATGCCCTGGCTTTCCAAAGGACGGATGATAAGATCATCACATTGAAACTGGTCACCAAACATCATGTAACTATTTTTTATTGGAGGGGGTGGCTTGGGGGCTAAACCTTCCTGAATATTTTCATCTGTATATTCTTTGATGTACTGTATCAGAGGTGGTGGAAGTGCACTCACTTGCTGTGATTCACCCATTGTAGAAGATCAAAAATCTCAGTGTTCTGTTTACACTGGTAAATGCCTCTGCCACCTCAACTGAAATCCCAAATAATCTACTTTTAAACATGGAAAATGTGATTGTGCAAAGAATAATAAATTGGAAAGTTAGTAAAAGATACATTGCTTAGAAAGAAAAATATTTTATGAGGAAGACCTACCAAACCACCATGATACAGATTATTCCTGCCTGCTACAACCTCAGCATGTAAAACAATTTCTGGTATATAATATGCCAGGAGCTCAGTAAATATTTGTTGAATAAATCTAAGTCTTATCAGCTATTAGTTAACAGAGATAAAGATGGCAATCATTTCTGTTCTTTTAAAAACAACCTTACTACCACAATCAGACAAAGTTACTGTATGTTCAATAGGGAGAAAACTCTTCCAAACTCCTTCTATGAGACCAGCATACCCTAACACCAAAGTCAAGGACAATAGAACAGAATAAACACATACAGGAACCGGCAGTTAGTGTAACAGCTATGTCGCTGGACTCCCATGTAGTTGACCACGGTTTGCGTCCTGGACCTGGTGGCTTAAACTCACGCTGGGCATGTGTGCATGCATGCCCAAGATTCAAAGAGGAGAAAGGAGGAGAAGGCATGGCCATCCCTCCTGGTGGGTGATTTCTCTCTTTCTGTCTCTCTATCTCTCTCTGTCTTTCTGGCAAGCACACGTGCCCTATAGCAAATAAAAAAAAAAAAAAAAGAATAGACACATACACACCCACACATATATTGTAGACTATATTTAAGAATGTATGATAAAGGTGGGGGGGGAGCAAAACATACAGGAAACAAGAAATGGAAAATTATTTGTTGACAATAACATGTATGTTGATGTGCTTGATTGAGACAATATACAGTGTACTCTGGATGGAAAATCTCATTTTGTATGCTGTAATGATGTACAGTGAATGAATATAAACAAATAAATTTAAATTAAAAAAACTGTATGTTATGTATTGCAAAAAAAAGAACGTATGATAAAGGCAATTGTCTCAAAATAGTGGATGACTATTAGATAAAAGATTTCTTTGTTTCCTTCTTTCTTTCTTTCTTTCCTTTTCTTTCTTCTTCTTCTTCTTTTTTTTTTTTTATTGGAGAGGTTTTTGCTATAGTATGTGTGCGCTCACCAGAAACACAAAGTGAGACAGAGACAGAGACAGAAAGTGAAAAATCACCCTACAGAGTGATAGCCATGCCACAATCTCTCCTCCATTCTCCTCTTGGGATCTTAGGCACACACACATACACACACACCCGGTGTGAGTTTAAGCCCCCGGGCTCAGGACTCAATAGATAAAAGATTTCTAATGATTCTCTTTTCTTTTAGAAACAATATTTGATTTGTATACATTGTGAATAGAAAGTTAATTCCAGATGAATAACACATTTAAATTTAATTAACATGTAAAAGGGCCAGCAGGTGGCATGGCACAACTAAGGCACTTTACTTCCACTTGGCCAACTACATTTTGAGTCCCAGACCTGGTTCATGGTGGTTTGCTTTCTTACTTTCTTTTTCTCTTTCTCTTTCTCTCTTCCTCTGTCTCTCTATATGGTGAGCATACATACCCTTTAGCCAAAATTTAAAAACTAATAATAATTTCAATAAATATTTAATAAATATTTTTAATTTAAAAATAAATAATATGTAAAACTAATGGTCTGGGACAACATGATAGACTTTTATGATCTTAGAGTGGGAAGGTCTAAGCAAGACACAAAATCCAGAAGTCATAAATGAAATGACAAACAGAAAATGTTATGTGCAGTTTAAAACTTGTGTAGATCATTCACACTTGGAATAACAAAGTATAAAAGGAAGCTATAAATGTGAAAAAATTTAAAATACATGGCATACTAATCCATCTGATAAACACTATAAAATATAAATTCCTCCAGAAAATCAATAAGAACAGAAAACTCAATAACCCACAATGAAATCATACCCACAATGACATTACAAATCATTTACAAAAATAAACACAGGAAAAGATGCTGCCGGCAAAAGTAGCCCAGATTACTTAAATTTTCTAAACCCGTGATATATTACTTTTTAGTTATTGAGACAAAGTTTTTAATAGCTAATAATAATTGATGAAAAATGTGTGGAAAAATGGTCATTCTCAGGTGTCATTTAAATTTCAAGACTTTTGAAAAGTAATTTGTTTGGAAAAAAGATGATGAACCTTATTAAAAGATGAGAGAAGGAGTTGAAAAGAACACTCACTAAAGATGACATACGAATAGCCAGAAGGCATATGGAAAAAATGCTCAAGATCCCTCATTGTAAGGGAAATGCAGATCAAAACAATAATGAGATACCACCTAACCCCAGTCAGAATGTCTAAGATTAAAAAAAAAAAAAAGTGTTGGTGGGGGTGTGGTGAAAGGGGAACTCTCTTACACAGCTGGTGGGAATGTAAATTAGTCCAACCACTGTGGAGAACAATTTGGAGATTCCTCAAAAATTTACAAATAGAACTGCCATATGATCCAGCAATCCCATTTCTTGGCATCTACCCAAAGGACAGAAGAATTTCTCATTGGAAAAGTGCTTGCACATCGATGTTTATCGCGGCACTTTTCACGATTGCTAAGACATGGAATCAACCCAAATGCCCCCGTACGGATGAATGGATTGAAAAACTGTGGCACATAAACTCTATGGAATACAATTCAGCCATTAAGAACAACAAAATCCTGGCTTTTGACAGAAAGTGGAAGAATATGGAAGATTTACTGCTGAGTGAAGCAAGCCAGGCTATGAAGGAGAGACACTGCATGTCCCCACTTAATATATACCAAATATCTTCACTCTATAACTGAAACGGATGGGCTAAAGGATGTACAAACAGAAGAGGTGGATGTGAATGCCAGATGTGGGGTGTGTGGAGGAGTGGGGGCTGGGAAAGAACATTTGGAGGAGGGATACAAAGATAGCATTGTTGAGACAGGGAGGTAGTGTTGCTATATTTTGCTCAACTAGACCGGGGAGAAATGTTCATATATTGAAATGATCACCTTGTAAGCTAAATAATGTAATTGAATGTATTAAAAAAATGTAAATAAAAATTTTAAAAATTCTTTAAAAAATTAATAATAATAATTTTAAAAGAAAAAAAGTAATTTGTCAATGCCTATACAAAATTTAAATAAGCATACCCTTTGATTCAGCAATCCCACTCTATATATCTAATATAACAATATCTTTAAAAATATGAAACAAAGATGAATTGATTAGGATAAATGCAAACTTATCTGTTAGTGTAAAAATGTAAATAACTAAATTCTCATTATTTTTTTGAGAGGTTTTTGCTATAGAGTGTGTGTACTCGCCAGAAAGACAAAGAGAGATAGAGAGATAGAAAGTGAGAAATCACCCCCCAGGGAGGATGGCCATGCTGCAATCTTCTCCTTAATTCTTGGGCACACATGCACACTCACCCAGCATGAGTTTAAGCCACTGGGTCCAGGACTCAAACCGAGGTTGACTACATGGGAATCCAGTGACATAACCATTACACTAACTGCTGGTTCCTAAATTCTCATTATTAAGAAAATATTTAAATAGTATATTATGGAACTAATATAAATGAAACATATAACATAATTTCTTCTGGGTATAAAAGCTATATTTTTGTATGGGTACAAATGCTATGTAAAAAATGTAGAAATATTCTGAAGGATACAAAATTGTGAAGAGTGATTACCTCTAGAAATGCAAGTGGCATTAGAAAAAGGATGAGCTGGAGAATTTCTACATTTCCCTCTAGGTGCTTCCATATATTCAAGTTAGTTTACCTTTATAGAATTGAATTAAGTGTAACTAAAAATAAAAAAATTTAACAAATAGAACACTCGTTTTCTTTGGACAGTGTCCTGAGTACTGGAAGCATGACTTAGGAAGGTGGGGATGGGACTCCAGATGGGCATTCATCTTGGCCCCCTTCATGCCTTGCCCCATGAAGGAAGTGGTTAGGAAACGGTGCTGGGCAAGAGTCTTCTTGGTCTAAAGATGACAGTGCATCTAAAAAATTAAATTCCTTATATAAAACTGTTTCTATTCTATTTTGCACAGCAAATTTATTTCAATTATGCCTAAAGAAAAATTAAAATGAAAAAAAAGAAACACCAGGAAAATGCAGGACATAGAAAAAACTAAAAAAAAAATCAACTAGCATGCATTTTCTATTTGCTTAAATTTAACTTTATGAAACATTTTGGTTTCAGTGAGCTTAATCTAAGTTTGTGATACCCAGTACAAAATCCTCTGACCACTTGTGAAAGCACTAAAGGTGATAGAAAAAAATAGATAAATAAGAATGAAATTGGACCTTTATCTTATACCATAAACAAACTCAACTTAAAGTAAATTTAAAACAACCATAAAATTAGATAGTGTGGACCTTCTGAAAGAAAATATGTGTATAAAACTATATGTCATTGGTCTGGATAATGATTTCAGGCAACAAATGCAAAAACAGATAAATGGTATTACAGAAAACTATAAAGTTTCTCATGTGGGAACAGAAAGAGGAACAATGATCAGAGTTGAGGCAACCAATGGATTGAGAGAAAATATTTGCAAAGCCTGAAACATAGCCTGATAAGGGGTTAATATTCAGAATATAAGAAAGTGAAATGACTCAATAACAAGAAAAGAGATAACCTGATTAAAAGAGAGGGAAAGACCTTAATAAACATTTCTCAAGAAGACATCTAAGTGGAAAATAGATGTATAAACAAATTCTCACATCACTGATATTTAAGGAAAGGTAAAACTACATCCTGACAAAACACCTGTCAGAATGGCTATTATCAAAAACATGAAAGATAAATGATGAAGAAAAGTGGGGAAAAGGGAAAATTTGCACACTGTTGATTGGAATATAAATTAGTGCAGCTATCACAGAAAGTTTTATGGAGGTGCCTCAAAAAACTAAAGATATTATATGAAAAAAAGGTATGCAATGCAATTTTCATTGCAGTATAATTCACAGTAACCAACTGACAGAAGCAGCCTGTGTCCATCAACAGCTGAATGGATAAAGAAAATGTGGTACAAATACATATATGTATATATGTGTGTATGTATATATATATATACATACACACACATACATATATATATTCATATATATATACATATATATACTCATATATATATATATGCAGATGCACCCATACACATGTGGAATACCATTCAGTTTTATAAAAGAAGGAAATTCTATCACTTGTAACAATATGTTTAAACAAGCAGGACTTTAATACTGACTGAGATAAGCCAGATACAGAAATGAAATCTATACATTAAATCTAAAGAAATCAAATTTATAGCAACAGAGAGTAAAGAGATGGTTACTGGTGACTGAGGGAGCTGAGAGAAATGTGGAGATATTGGTTAAAATGTACAAAATGTTAGGTAGGACAAATAAATTTTGTGATATTTATCATAAAACATTGAGACTACAGACAACCATAGTGTACTAACACAATATTACTTTGGACCTCATAATATATACAACTATAATTAATCAACTTACAGTAAAAATTTTTAATAAAATTACATTTAAAGATCATTTTTTAGGTTGCGCTGGCCATTTTTCAAATGGTCTCCATATCCCTTCGTGTGCACATACAGAGTATTTCATTATCACATGAAGTTCTGAATAGACTGAAAATAATGAAGCTCCCTTTTAATGGTCTTCAAAGTTAGATGTGTTACAACAATTTAGTGTTACAATGCTTTAGCATAAGTTTTAAATGTACACTAAATCATTGAAACACAACTAGCTTCAAAGTTAAATCATTGTAACACAACTAACATACCACAATCACTTTTTTTTGAGAGAGAAAATTTTGCTATTGGACGTGTACTCTCACTGGACAGAGAGAGATAGAGAAACAGAAAGTGAGAAATCACCCCTTGGGGGGAAGGACATGCCATAATCCCTTCTCCTCTGTTCTCCTCTTGGGATCTTGGGCACACACACACACATGTGCTCTGCATGATTTTAAGCCGCTGAGTCTGGGACTTGAACCATGGTTGACTATGTGGGAGTCCAGCAACATAACCATTACATTATCTGCTGGTCCCTCATAATCACTTTTGACTATTAGTGTCTCACTTACACTGAATAGCTAATTGGAAAAGTGTAACAAAGGCATAATATATCAAATAATTATGTGCCTGATATGAAACATTTTATAAGATCAACCACAAAACTTTGAGGTGCTAGACAAGATGTCCTATCTAAGCCACCAGAGAATTCACTAGAGTGGATTCCAAATTCCATGAACGGTCTCACAAAAAATTATAATGTGGAAATTACGTTAAAAAAAAACTTGATTCTAGTTCTGGCTCTGCATTACAATATAGGAGATCTTGGGAAATTTACTTAATCACTCTCAACTTTAGATTTTCTTTCCTTACCTAAAAATTTTAACATTCACATATGTACTCAGTCTTTTTTTTAGAATTATTTTATTTAACTTTATTTATTAATTTAATTTATTATTATCATAATTTTTATATTACATGTAATCACATATATATTTACAGTGCATTATATTTCTTTTTCCAGCATGATTACCATACATATCAGTCAAGACAAAGACATTACTATTTACATCGTCATCATCATCAAATAGCTTTTCATCATTTTTTCAGATTATTATTATTATGATTTATTTTCATTATTATTTAAACATTCAATCACTATATATCATTCAATTTGCAAAGAGAATTTATCCAACATGAAATACTCCTCAGACCTGTCCAGGTGAGAATACTATACATGTTATCATCAACAGGTAATAAACCATTTCTGTGTCCCACTAATGTCATGCCTCTCTATTTGTTCTCTTGCTATCCTTCTCTATACTCTTCCTTTCTCCCCCTGCCCCGTTCCACACTGTCTTCATAATTCATAACTATTTTCATTGCTTTTATGCCCTCTAGTATTTCAATCTCTACCATAAACTGTGGATAGTCAGTGTATATTAAGTGGATACATACAATATCTTTCTTTCATATCCTGACTTGCTTCTCTCAGCAGTAGATCTTCCATAGTACTGCTGATATCAGTATTTAGATTTTGTTTTCCAGGCTGTCATGTAGGATTTAATATCAGAATTATACCTAGTGAATAGGTGATCATCTGAAGTTTTTCTATATTCTGGAAAATATACTTCTTAATGCTGCTTATGGTAATCACTAGTAACATTTTGTAGGCTTGACTCTATCTTAGAAATAAAATAATTCTGGGTTCCAGACAACAGGTGACCTGAGGCTGCTGGCCCGACCACCTCGGACCTTTCGCATCCCCACCTCTACTCCTCTTTGGACCTCAGGTTGGTTGCATGGGACTTTAAGACGAACTCACACTCCACCCCACCCTACCCCATCTGCAAACCAGATCGAGCCAGCCAGCAATTCAAGACACCAGGCGGCCTGTGCTTGCAGTCTCATCTGTCCAGGACCAGTCGCTCATCTTCTGGCCCTTCCCCAGTTGCCTTTGGACTCTCTGAATTTTAGTGATTTGAATAGTGCACGGCACACATTGCACACTACATGATTTCTTTTTTTGTTTTGTTTTTCTTTGCTCTTGAGGTGTTGCTAATTAGTTCAGTTGGAGGCTTACCACTCCTTAGAAACAGGGAGGAGTTTGGGCCATCCATGACTAATGGCAGCAGTTAAGGATAATGGTGAGCAACAGATAGGCCAAACATAAGAGAAATCATCAATTTTCTAATCCTGCACAACTTTTTTATTATTTTCTTTTTTCTTTGGAGAGGTTTTCACTATAGGGTGTGTGCACTCACTAGAAAGACAGAAAGAAAGAGAGAGATAGAAAGCAGGAAATCACCCCCAGGGGGGATGGCCATGCCGCAATCCATTCTTCTCCATTCTCCTCTTGGGATCCTGGACACACACATGCACCCGGCTTGAGTTTAAGCCACTGGGTCCAGGACGCGAACTGCAGTCGACTACATGGGAGTCCAGCGACATAGCCATTATGCTAACTGCTGGTCCCTAATCCTGTACAACTTTTAACGCTCAGAAATACCTTAAATAAGTTAGGAAGCAACATATAGATTACCTGATGACTAGGAACAATTGCAGAGGCTCAAGAAGTATGAGCAACCAACAAAAGGCCTCTCCCTCAAAGGAAATCATCAAGCCTACATCACCCACAGTCAATACAATGGATGTCATGGACATGTCTGATACGGAATTCAGAATATTTGTAGTGACCAAACTAACTGAGATGGAAGAGAAGAGAGACAAGGAGCTCTAGGAGAAAAGGAAATCCTTTCATGACTTGAAAGAAGAAATGGAAACCTTAAACGAGAACCAGATGGAACTTCTAGGTTTGAAGAATGTGATACAGGAAATCAAAACCTCCCTTGAAAGTATTAGAAGTAGGTTAGACCAGGCAGAAGATCGAATCTCTAACATAGAGGACAAAATATCTGACATAGGAAAAACAACAAGAAGATGGAGAAAACAACCATGAAAAATGAGGATAATATACGAGGAATACTGGATACCATCAAGGGCCCCAACATTGGGATAATTGGTATCCCAGAAGAGGAAGAAAATAATAAGGGCCTAGAAAATTTATTCCATGAAATCCTGGAAGAAAACTTTCCAAATATAGAAAGGCATTAGAATATCCACATCCAAGAAATACATAGGACCCCAAGTAGAATCAACCCAGGAAGATCCTCTCCAAGGCACATCATAGCCAGACTGGCAAAAAGAACAGACAAAGACAAGATATTAAGGTGGCAAGAGGGAAACGTCAAGTTACTTACAAAGGTCACCCCATCAGGCTAACATCAGATATCCTGGTGGATACAGTGCAGGCAAGGAAAGAATGGGGAAATATAGTAAAGTGTTGAATGAAAAACAATTTCAACCAAGAATACTACACCCGGCAAGATTATCTTTCATATGAAAAAAAAAAAGATAAAAACATTCTCAGATAAACAAAATTTGAAGGAATTTACTAACTCTAGACCAGCTCTTCAAGAGGTTCTGAAGAGAGTGCTATCCCAGGAAAACTAAAAAGTCAGACAGACAATTATAAGAGAACAAAAACCAACCAAGAAAATGACTCACTTAATGATAGAATCAGGTACAAAAATATAGATAATTACATTGAATGTCAATGGATTAAATTCTCCAATTAAGATACATAGATTGGCCAAATGGTAAAAAAACAGAAACTCTCTATAAGTTGCCTACAAGAAACTCACCTTATGGATAAAGACATACATAGACTAAAAGTAAAGGGCTAGAAAAAGCTATTCTATGCAAATGGAAATCAAAAAAGGACTGGAGTAGTGATAATGACCTCAGACAAAATAGATTTCAAGACAAAGACTGTAAGAAGAGACAAAGAAGGGTGTTATATAATAGTAAATGGGGAAATTCAACAAGAGGACATAACCCTTATAAATATCTATGCACCCAACTCAGGTGCACCTAAATATGTGAAGGAAAGACTGCTGGAGCTAAAAGGAGAGACAGGGAGAAATACTATAAATTTGGAGATCTCAACACCCCATTATCTACTTTAGACAGATCTCCTAGACAGAAAATAGATAGAGAGATACAGGACCTAAATGATACTGTAAATTGAATGGGGTTGACAAATATCTATAGAACTTTCCACCCTACATCCACAACATATACATTTTTCTCACCCCAGCATGGAACCTTTTCAAAGATTGATCATATGTTAGGACACAAATCAAGCCTTTACAGATTCAAAGGCATAAAAACTGTATCCAGCATCTTCTCTGATTATGATGGAATTAAACTCTAGATTAACTTCAAAAAACAAGCCTGAAAATATACAAACACATGAAAACTGAACAATCTACTTCTGAATGACTTATTTACTACTGAAGAAATTAGGCTGAAATAAGAAAAAATTATGGAAACAAATAATAATGAGTACACAAATGTCCATAATCTATGGGACACAGCAAAAGCAGTCATAAGAGAGAAATTCATAGCAATTAGTGCGCATAAGGAGAGGATGGAAAGACAGCAAATAGATAACATATCATCATGCCTCAGGGAATTGGATAAACAACAACAAACAAACCCCCAAAAATGCCAGGTGAAAACAAATAATCAAGGTTCGAGCAGAAATAAATGAAATAGAAAAGAAATGAACCATACAGAAAATAAATGAAAGCAAAAGCTGGTTCTTTGAAAAGATTAACAAGATTGACACACCATTGGCTAGACTGATCAAGAAGAAAGAAAGAAACCAGATTAATCAAATATGTAATGAAACAGGCAATATTACAACAGACATAGTAGAAATACAAGATATCATTAAAAGATACAATGAGTGATTATATGCCAACAAACAAGATAACTTGGAGGAGATAGACAAATTCCTGGATGCATATAATCTACCAATATTGAATCAGGAGGACATAGAGAACCTGAATAGACCCATAACAAGCTAGGAGGTTGAATCAGTAATAAATAACCTCCCCACACAGAAAAATCCAGGTCCGTATGGCTTCACTTCTGAATTCTACAAAATTTTTAAGGAAGAGTTAGCCCCCATCCTACTAAAATTATTTCTAAAGATTCAAAAGGAATTTAATTAGTCTAAATATTTCCAATAGCTAGTGCAGCTGATATATACCTTTATATGAACCCAAGTCTGACTTTAGGCACATACCCCAGTGAGTAGAATGAACATACTATAAAGTAGTACCTAGCTGGGGCTATATAGCTTACTGCAGTCATTAAATTTGCATTTTTTAAAATTTTGATACGAACAGTTATACTGTTTTATTTTCTCCTGAAACTTTTTATTAATTACTTAATTTTAATTCCCTGAGCATCATCACGACATACTAAATGTGGTTTCCCATCTGGAATAAACTGCATAGTGACTTAATCATGCATGTTATCATCAATAATATTCCATTTCTACTTTCATATATATGTATATATATGTTTTTTACCTCATGTTTGACCCTCTGCCCTTTCCCATTCTCTTATTACATTATCTCTGCTATATACAGTTGCCTTCCATTCCTTTTCCCCCAACATTTTGTTGATCACACAATATCATAAGTAATCTAACTACTTTCAAAAGCAAGTTAAGCTGGTAATTTTAAGAATAGCAGTTTTGAACTGGTAATGATATTTCCTTGAAACTTAAAGCCTAGAAACAGGTTAGTATTCTGTTCAAATAGTAGATATGGCAAAACAAAAAAACAGAGTATACAAGACATAAGAAATGGAAAATTATTTGCTGATAACATGCATGTTGATGTGCGTGATTGAGCCAATATACAGTGTATTTTGGATGGAAAATTCATTTGTATGCTGTAATGATGTATAGTGAATTAATGTAAAAAATAAATAAATTTAAAGGAAAAAAATTAATACAAAAATAGTTAAAAAACCCACAGAATTAAATTAATAAATTAATTTTATTTTAAATAAAAATACTTAACAAAAAAAAAAGATTCAAAAGGAAGGAAGCCTTCCAAAATCATTTTATGAAGCCTGCATCATCCTCATTCCCAAAACAGATAAGGACATGACAAAAAAAGAAAACTACAGACCAATATCATTGATGAATAGAGATGCAAAAATACTCAACAAGATACTTGCAAGTTGTATCCAACAACATATAACAAAGATTATTCATCATGATTCGGTAGGCTTTATCCCAGGAATGCAAGAGTGGTTCAACATATGCAAGACCATAAATGTAATACACCCAATTAACAGAAAGAAAGATAAAAACCATATGATCATTTCAATTGATGCAGAGAAAGCATTTGATAAAATACAACATCCTTTTATGATTAAGAACCTTAGTAAGATTGGTATAGAAGAGTCATTTCTCAACACAATAAAAACCATCTATGTGAAACCTACAGCTAACATTATACTGAATGGGGAAAAGCTGAAAGCTTTTCCACTAAAAACAGGTACTAGGCAAGGCTGCCCACTTTATCCACTGTCCTTCAATATAGTACTGGAAGTCTTAACTAATGCAATCAGAGAAGAGAACAATATAAAAGGCATGCAAATAGGCAAAGAAGAGTTAAAAATATCTTTATTTGCAGAAGACATGATGGTATACTTAGAAGACCCAAAGGTCTCCATGAAAAAACTTCTTGAAGTAATAAGTGAATACAGTAAAGTGGCAGGATACAAAATCAATATCAAAAAATCTATAGCATTTCTATATATAACAAACAAGTTGAACGAAGTAGAGCTGAAGAAAGGAATCCCTTTCACCATAACCACAAGATGTATAAGATACCTAGGGATAAACCTAACTAAGAAAATCAAAGATTTTTATAAAGAAAACTATGAAAATCTTAGAAAAGATATTGAAAGTGACATAAAAAAAGTGGAAGGACATCCCATGTTCCTGGATTGGAAGAATTAATGTAATCAAAACGGCAATTCTACCCAAATTAATCTACATGTTTAATGCAATTCCAATCAAAATACCAGAAATATTCTTCACAGATCTAGAAAAGACAATCATAGAATTTGTCTGAAATCATAAAAGACCCCGTATTGCAAAAGCAATCCTGCGTAAGAAGAATAAAGTAGGAGGCATATCACTCCCTGATCCCAAGATATACTATAAAGCTGTATAATCAAAACAGCAAGGTATTGGCACAAAAACAAACATGTGGACCAATGAAATAGAATGCAGACCCCAGAAATAACCCTCAAAGCTTACAGCCAACTGATATTTGACAAAGGATATCAGTCAATCCATTGGGAAAAGGAAAACCTCTTTAGTAAATGGTGCTGGAAACACTGTTTATCCACCTGCAGAAAGATGAAACCCCATCTTTCACCATTAACAAAAATCAGCTCAAATGGACCAAAGATCTGCACCTAAGACCTCAAACAATAAAACTACTGGTGGAAAATGCTGAGGAAACTCTGGGAGACATTGGAGTAGGCAAAGACTTCTTAAATAAGACTCCCAAAGCACAGGCAATAATCCCTAAAATAGACAAGTGGGACTATATCAGACTAAGAAGTTTCTACACAGCAAAGGACACAGTAACAAGTGTGAATCAACAACCCTCAGAATGGGAAAATATTTTTGTTAAATATGCCTCAGACAAGGGACTGATAACCAGAATACACAGGGAACTCAAGTGTCTTATGTGAAAAAAATGATTAACCCAATTAAAAGATGGGAAAATGAGCTAAATGAAAATCTCTCTAAGGAAGACATATGAACAGCCAAAAAGCATATGAGGAAATGCTCAACATCCCTCATCATAAGGGAGATGCAGATAAAAACCACAATGAGATACCACCTAACCCCTGTCAGAATGGCAAAGATTAAAAATATAAAAAGTGATAAGTGTTGGCGGGGATGTGCTGAAAAGAGAATCCTTCTACACAGTTGGTGGGAAAGTAAACTGGTTCAACCACTGTGGAGAACAATATGGAGGTTCCTCAAAGATCTACAAATAGAACTACCATTTGATCCAGCAATCTCACTTCTGAGTATCTACCCGAAGAACAGGAGAATGCTCAGTCAGAAAAGTTCTTGCACATCAATGTTTATTGCAGTATTATTCACAATTGCCAAGACATGGAGCCAACCTAAATGTCCATGAACTGATGAATGGATTGGAAAAGTGTGGCGTATATACTCTATGGAACACTACTCAGCCATAAAAAGTAACAAGACCCTGGCATTTGATAGAAGTGGTCAGATATGGACGATCTATTGCTGAGTGAAATAAACCCAGGTCTGGAAGAAAGATAGTGTATGTATCCTCTTAATATATACCAACTATCCGCACTCTGTGATAGAGAGCAAAATATTGGAGGACATAAAAGTAGTGAAAGTACTTAACGAGAATAAGACAGTGTGGAATGGAGGGGTGAAAAGAAGGGAATAGAGAAATATAGCAAGAGAACAAATAGAGAGGCAGGACGTTAGTGAGAAACAGATATGACTTATTCCCTGTTGATGACAACATGTATAGTATTCTCAACTGGATTGGTCTGAGAAGTATTTCGTGATGGGTAGTCTTTTTACAAGCAAAATGAGAAATAGTGATTGTTAAAAAAATAATCAGAATAATAATAATAATGATTGGGAAAAATATTGAAAAGATATTGAGTGATGAAGTGGGGAGATTTAATGTCTCTGTACTTACTGACATGCATAGCATTCCCTTTTGAAAAAACAATGTAATACACTGTAAAGTTATATGCAATCCAATGTAAGATAAACAAGATTATGGTGATAATAAAAAAATTTTAAAAATTTTAAAAAATTGTAAAAAAAGAAATAAAATAATTCTTTGTGACTATAATTTTTATAAGTTTCTTTGTACTTTAATTTCCTCTTTGAAAAATACAATTTTTCTCTTAAAATTGATCATTTTACTGAGTTTTTTTCATCATTATAGATAGGTAGGTACATGGATTTTAAAAGTCTCCAATTCATTATATCCCATTCCCTCTTTGCATAAAGAGTTTTTCTGAGAATAATTTATCTCAGCCAGCCAGTGGCATAGTGGCTAAGGCAACTAGATAACACATGGCTGACTGTGTGGTTTGAGTCCCAGAGTATTTGAGTCCCAGAGTAGCAACTTGAAACATATACTGGACATTTGTGTCCATACGCCCAGAATCCCGGGAGGAGAGTGGAAAAGAAGGAATTTCTGGGAATTTCTGCATGACTGTTCTGCTGGGACATGATTTCTCTTTCTCTCTCTCTCTCTCTCTCTCAAGCATGTGTCTCTTTCTCCTGCAAGTGCACAAGCCTTATATCAAATTTTTTAAAAATTAAAAATAATGATCAGTTTTATCAAATGAGAATATTGTACAACTTTCTTTTCTTTTTTGTTGTCAATATAGTCATTATATTAATTGGTATTTGACTTAATCTACTCAGGCAACTAAAATGAAATAATAATTTATACTTGGTGTAAATAATAGAAATGTATTTCTCACAGTTCTGGGGGCTAGAAATCCAAGATCACCCAGGCTTTCCATGCACTTTGTCTCAACTGCAATCATTTGGCAAAGCATCAGTGGGTTGCTCATTTGCTTCACAATGCTTTCAAAGGAGACCTGCTGCTTTTCTGCACTGAGTGCTAACTTGGACTAATCAAGGCAAGGGCCTGTATTAACTGTTTCCAGGTGGCCTCCAAGAGATTGGAACATGAAAACAGAATTCTATGATTTATCAATTATGGATAAAAAAAGAAGTATTCTCTAGAGAGTAGAAATTTCAGAAAATATGTATTAATTATATTTAAAAGTTTTATTCATTGTACATTTGAAGAAACAGCAGGGATGACTATCCTCCTAGCATCCTGATTTTCCCAGCAGCAGTCCCTAAAAGTTCCAAAACTTTAAACTAGATATATGCCAAGAGAACATCTAAAAAAAAAAAAAAAAAAGAAAGAAAGAAAGGAAAAAACAAATGCTCTTTAGCCCTGCTCAGTTGTTGCCCCCAAATCACGATGCAGTCTCTTAGAGAATCTGTAGTATTCAATGTACATAAAATTACTAGGTTGTTGGAAAAGACATGACTCATTTTTGTGTAGAAAACATTAGGTGCTGACTTTTCCGACTATGCAATAGTAAAAGCTTCAAGGAAATTAGGTTTCTTTGTATTTGCTTTTTTTGTTCCAAATATAGTGGTAGCCTGGGGCACTGGGTTAAAAAGAGGTTGAGGCTACATCTAGACTTTTTGTAGTACCATAATATAAAAGGAATATGTATTATAAGTTTGCATAGGAGACTAAAGAAAGAATACCACCTATATATCATTTTTGAATCAGCCTATTTCCTGCCCTCTAAGTTTTATTAACTGCCAGAGGACACGTGTGATCACCAGAAAAAGACAGAGATAGAGAGAGATACGTCCTTCCAATAGGGTGTGTCCATGATGCAGTCCCTTCTCCACTTATTTCTCCATCCTGTTGGAATTGGGGCACACATGCACACATGCCCAGTGGATTTCTTAAGCCCTCAGGGCTAGGATCTGAGCCACAGTCAAGTCATGCGGGGTCTGATTCCCTTAACCACTAGGCCACAGGCGAGTCCTCTCTTAATTTTCTTAATTGGCTTTTTAAACATAGGTAAGTAAAATACTATTTTAAGTATATATATCGTCATCAGTAACACAAGAGACGCATTCTGTGAG
>AAPY01710293.1:0-63455 GCA_000181375.1 Tupaia belangeri
ATATATTAGGACACAAATCAAGCCTTTACAGATTCAAAGGCATAGAATACTGTACGCAGCATCTTCTCTGACCATGATGGAATTAAACTCAAGATTAATTTCAAGAAACAACCCCGAAAAAACACAAACACATGGAAACTGAACAACCTACTTCTGAATGACTTCTTCACTACTGAAGAAATTAAGGCTGAAATAAACAAATTTATCAAAACAAATGATAATGAGTAAACAAGTGTCCAGAACCTATGGGGCACAGGAAAAGCAGTCATAAGAGGGAAATTCATAGCAATTAGTGCACATAAGAAAAGGATGGAAAGATGGCAAGTAGATAACTTATCATCATGCCTCAGAGAATTGGAAAAACAACAACAAATGAACCCCCAAAATGCCAGGTGAAAAGAAATAATAAAGGTTCGAGCAGAAATAAATGAAATAGAAAATAAACGAACCATACAGAAAATAAATGAAAGCAAAAGCTGGTTCTTTGAAAAGATTAACAAGATCGACACACCATTGGCTAGACTGATCAAGAAGAAGAAAGAAAGAAACCAGATTAATCAAATATGTGATGAAACAGGCAATATTACCACAGACATAGCAGAAATACATAATATCATTAGAGGATACTATGAGCGACTTTACGCCAACAAACAAGATAATCTGGAGGAGATGAACAAATTCCTGCATGCATATAATCTACCAAGATTGGATCAGGAAGACATAGAGAATCTGAATAGACCTATAACAAGCCAGGAGATTGAATCAGTAATTAATAATCTCCCAACAAAGAAAAGCCCAGGCCCAGATGGCTTCACTTGTGAATTCTACAAAACTTTCAAGGTAGAATTAACCCCTATCTTACATTATTTCTAAAGATTCAAAAGGAAGGAAACCTTCCAAATTCATTTAATGAAGCCTCCATCATCCTCATCCCCAAAACAGATAAGGATATGACAGAAAAGGAAAACTACAGACCAATATCATTGATGAATATAGATGCGAAAATTCTCAACAAGATACTCGCAAATCGTATCCAACAACATATAACAAAGATCATTCATCACGACCAGGTAGGCTTTATACCAGGGATGCAAGGGTGGTTCAACATATGCAAGACCATAAATGTAATACACCACATTAACAGAAAGAAAGATAAAAACCATATGATCATCTCAATTGATGCGGAGAAAGCATTTGATAAAATACAGCATCCTTTTATGATTAAGACCCTCGGTAAGATTGGTATAGAAGGGTCATTTCTGAACACAATAAAAGCAATCTATGAAAAACCTACAGCTAACATTATACTGAATGGGGAAAAGTTGAAAGATTTTCCCCTGAAAATAGGTACTAGGCAAGGCTGCCCACTTTCTCCACTGCTCTTTAATATAGTACTGGAAGTCTTAGCTATTGCAATCAGAGAAGAGAACAATATTAAAGGCATTCGAATAGGCAAAGAAGAACTGAAAATATCTTTATTTGCAGATGACATGATGGTATACTTAGAAGACCCAAAGGTATCGATGAAAAAACTGCTTGAAGTAATAAGTGAATACAGTAAGGTGGCAGGATACAAAATCAATATCCAAAAATCTATAGCATTTCTATTTATGAACAACAAGTTGAATGAAGCAGAGCTGAAGAAAGGAATCCCTTTCACCGTAGCCACAAGATGTATAAGATACCTAGGGATAAACCTAACTAAGAAAGTCAAAGACCTTTATAAAGAAAACTACAAAAATCTTAAAAAAGACATTGAAAGTGACATAAAAAAGTGGAAGGACATCCCATACTCCTGGATTGGAAGAATTAACATAATCAAAATGGCAATTCTACCCAAATTAAGCTACATGTTTAATGCAATTCCAATCAAAATACCAGAGATATTCTTCAGAGATCTAGAAAAGACAATTATAGAATTTGTCTGGAACCATAAAAGACCTCGTATTGCAAAAACAATCCTGTGTAAGAAGAATGGAGTAGGAGGCATATCACTCCCTGATCCCAAGATATACTATAAAGCTGTGGTCATCAAAACAGCATGGTATTGGCATAAAAACAGACATGTGGACCAATGGAAGAGAATAGAGACCCCAGAAATAACCCCCAAAGCTTATAGCCAACTGATCTTTGACAAAGGATATCAGTCAATCCATTGGGAAAAGGAAAACCTCTTTAGTAAATGGTGCTGGAAAAACTGGGTATCCACTTGCAGAAAGATGAAACTGAACCCCCATCTTTCACCATTAACAACAGTCAACTCAAAGTGGATCAAAGATCTGAACCTAAGACCTCAGACAATAAAACTACTGGTGGAAAATGCTGGGGAAACTCTGGGAGACATTGGAGTAGGCAAAGACTTCTTAAATAAGACTCCCAAAGCACAGGCAATAATCCCTAAAATAGACAAGTGGGACTATATTAGACTAAGAAGTTTCTGCACAGCAAAGGACACAGTAACAAGTGTGAACCGACAACCCTCAGAATGGAAAATATTTTTGTTAAATATGCCTCAGACAAGGGATTGATAACCAGAATACATAGGGAACTCAAGTGCCTTATGCGAAAAAAAATGATTAACCCGATTAAAAGATGGGAAAGTGAGCTGAACAAAAGTCTCTCTAAGGAAGACATACAAACAGCCAAAAAGCATATGAGGAAATGCTCGACATCCCTCATCATAAGGGAGATGCAGATAAAAACCACAATGAGATACCACCTAACCCCTGTCAGAATGGCAAAGATTAAGAATATAAAAAGTGATAAGTGTTGGCGGGGATGTGGTGAAAAGGAACCCTCCTACACTGTTGGTGGGAATGTAAACTAGTTCAACCACTGTGGAGAACAATATGGAGGTTCCTCAAAGATCTACAAATAGAACTACCATTTGATCCAGCAATCCCACTTCTGGGTATTTACCCAAAAGACAGGAGAACGCTCAGTCAGAAAAGTGCTTGCACATCCATGTTTATTGTAGCATTATTCACAATTGCCAAGACATGGAATCAACCTAAATGTCAACAAACTGATGAATGGATTGGAAAAGTGTGGTATATATACTCTATGGAATACTACTCAGCCATAAAAAATAACAAGACCCTGGAATTTGATAGAAAATGGTCAGATATGGAGGATCTATTGCTGAGTGAAGTAAGCCAGGCTATGAAAGAAAGATATTGTATGTATCCACTCAATATATACCGACTATCCGCACTCTATGATAGAGAGCAAAAAATCGGAGGACATAAAAGCAGTGAAGGTACTTAATGATAATAGGACAGTGTGGAATGGGGTAAGTGAAGAGAAGAGGATAGAGAAAGATAGCAAGTGAACAATAGAGAGGCAGGACGTTAGTGAGAAACAGGGCTTATTTACTGTTGATGATGACATGTATAGTATTCTCAACTGGATTGGTCTGAGAAGTATTTCATGATGGGCAAAGTATTTTTACAAGCAAAATGAGAAATAGCAATTGACTGTTTTAAAAAATAATTAGAATAATAAAAATAATGATTGGGGCAAACATAGAAAAGGTATTGAATGTTGAAGTGGGGAGATTAATGTCTCTGTACTGACGGACATGCATGGCATTCCCTTTTGAAAAAACAATGTAATACACTGTAAATTTATATGTAATCCAATGTAATATAAAGAAGATTATGATGATGATAATAAAAAATTTAAAAAAATAATAATAATATAAAAATTCACTGATGGATTCTGAAATCTCTATGCAAAGTTTAAAGAGATACAGATTACTTGTACAGTCTCAAAGTTTCTCCCCCAACACTTAACACAACTAGCAGTAAGACATGCTGACATCAAGTATACCTAATATGATGCTTTGAAAAAATATAAAACCACTTCTGCGATAATAATCTCCTCAGGAGAAAACATTGCACACAAAGTAAGAGACACTCTATAAAAGTACTAATAGTACTCATAGAAGGTTAAAGCTCATGAATAGTGAGCAAAGAGCAAGGGACTGTCATGGTTTAGAGATGATGAGGGACACTTCACAAATGAATGCAATGAAAGGTCCTATATTTGGTCCTAGCATAGAAAAAGGATGTTGGGGAAACCTGGGAAATTTCACTACAGTTTGTAGTCAAGTTAGTATGCTCTGAGGGTCATTTTTTCTCATTAGGACAGAGTTATCTGGCCACTCTGGTATTGGAACCCCAGTTTAGCTGGTGCTCTCAAAACAATGGCTATACTCATTTTTGTTTATCAATTTAGCGACTGATAAACAGCAAGAATGGTTGTTTCTATGCTTTGGCTATTGTGAATGTTTCTGCTATAAACATTCACAAGCAAGTATCTGTTTAGACATGGCTTGTCTGTTTTGTCTAAATTCATAGGAGTAGAAAGGCTAGAGCATCTGGTAAATTATTTTTAACTTCTTCACAAACTGCCAAACTGTTTTCCAAAGTAAGTTACATTTCCATTAACAATATGTGTGATATTAATTTCCCTAAATCCAGTAATACTAATTCTATTTGTATTTTGTTAATCATACCCATTCTAGTGGGTGTAAAAATGGCAAATATAAACTTAGTTCACTGAAATATTATGTATACAAGTGTATTATATATTACATTATGTCTGTAATATATTTACTGATGCAAATGAAATTGTATATTGCTATGTCCAACAATGGAGTGGGCTCTATGACAAAACAGAATTACTCCTTTATTAAACAGGTTCATGCAGAAGTTTCACAGATTTTTCTCAAGAGCATGATAAGAGATATCATTGCACTGAATAAATTATTAGATAGGTAGACATGCAAGGTCCTACACTGTGTGCCCACTATATTCTAAGGAAAAAAATAGCTACATAAAATAGAGCAGCAATGACGAAATTCCCATGTTAAATTCGAAGATCAGAGAAGCAGAGAAATCAAGAATTGTGTCAGTATCTTTCAGCGAGTGACCAATTGACCAAGGATTTAAACTTAAGTTTATAGGAATCCAAATAAAGTTGGTCCCTCTTTTTTTTAATGCTCCCTTGCAAAAATTTTAGTGGGAAACTCAAAAAGGTGTTATTTTTCCCCACTGTTTCCCTTAGAGAGACATGACAGATACACAGAGATCATTAAAGTTGTCTAATGAAGCACATGGATAGGAATTTACTGCCAATTAGTAACAATTAGTAATTATGGTGTCATAAATACCATTAGATTTTAGGAATTAACAAATTAATGTGAGATGAAATATTTATAAATAAGCCTTAGAAAATTAAAGTTGAACTTTAGCCATAGAAAATAGGCTTTGGGAGACAGATTACAGGTATTCCATTCATTACTAAAAATGGAATCTTTTGATGAGACCAGGTTGAAATTATGGTAAATTGAGGAAAAGATGCAAACAGCATCTTGAAAAGGGAATTTCTTTAGGGAACTTCATAAGGTAAGGTCTTTTTTATGATAATGAATTTTTAGAATCAGAGACTCACTTTCTCTGTTAGGCAGTGGAGAATAGTAAAGAAGAAAAATACAATACCTGGTTCCTGCAATCCCAGAGAAAGAAGGAGCAACAGGCAGGCCCAAGCCAAGCCACTTGGCTTGAGCTCATCAGCAGCGACCCCTGCTGAGCCTGCTATTGGGGAAGAGGGAATTTTTTTTTCATTTTTTTTATATTTATTATCATCATAATCTTTTTTATTTTTTTGTTTTTATTTTTTATTATCATCATAATCTTCTTTATATTACATTGGATTACATATAACTTTACAGTGTATTACATTGTTTTTCAAAAGGGAAATGCCATGCATGTCAGTCAGTACAGAGACATTAATCTCCCCACTTCAACATTCAATATCTTTTATGTTTTCCCCAATCACTATTTTTATTATTCTAATTATTTTTTAAAACAGTCAATCATTATTTATCATTGGGAAGAGGGAATCTTGAGCCTTCAAGAACCAATATCTGGTTCCTTCGATCCCAGAGAAAGAAAGAACAACAGGGTGACCCTGCAATTCCAGAGTTAGGAGGTAGAAGCTACTGCCCCACATGTGCTGATGCCATTCTGCCATCCTCCCTCCATGTATTCAGGACCAACAGTCAGTCCCAAGCCAAGCCACTCAGCTTGAGATCCATCATCAGAAGGCCCCACTCAGCCTACTGTGGGGGAGGAGGGGCTTTACAGCCTCCAAGCAAGTGTACCATGTAAAGAAGTCCACCACCTCACATTCTATGTCAGCACAGCCTCCCTCCACATTGGGAGCAGTTAGGTTTGGGTATGCAAGGACCAAACACCTGAAAATAAAAAGTCTTTCCCCATAACTTCCTTAGCAGTAAAAGGAGAGAAACTCCACTCTGAATATCTATACCCTAAGCCCCTATGGTGGATTCCTCACTCCCACCCACAGCAGAGAAAGGAAATGGACACATATGGTAAAGAAGTGCAGGAGCACACAGCTATAGAAACAGACTCCAAAGAAGTACGAATAAGTCAGTACACCACCAGATGACTAAAAATCAAAGCAAAGCCCAAAGAAATAGGAGAGGATCAGGAAACACCACCCCTCAAAGGATTATCACTTCTCACCAACAATGGATAAAATACAAGGGATCACAGAAATATCAAAAAAGAATTCAGATTATTCATTGTAACGAGACGCAAGAAGATGTAAGAAAAAGCAAAGAACCAATTTCAGGAGATGAGTAAACCTTTCCATGGCATGAAGAAGGAGCTCCATAAAGAGACAGACATATTGAATAAGATTCTGGAGATAAGAGTATGTTGCAGGAGATCCAAACTTCCCATTGAAAGCATCAACAGCAGATTAGACAAGGTGGAAGGAAGAATTTTTGACTTTGAAGACAAAGCCTCTGATTTAGTTCATGCAACTGAAAAGAATAGAAGAAGAACCATATAAAAGGGCAATATCCAGGAAACCCTAGACACCATTAAGCAGTCAAATATCTACATAATAGATATTCTAGAAGGTGAAGAGACAAGTAATGGCATAGGAAACATCTTTCATAATATTTTAACTGAAAAATTTCCAAATTTAGAGAGGCATGCAGACATCCAAATCTGGAAATACAAAGGACATTAAATAGATATTACTTAAGAAGATCCTCTCCAAGGCATATCATAATCAAATTGGTACAAATCAAAGACAAAGACAAAATTCTAAAAATGGCAAGAGAGAAACATCAAATTACTTACAAAGTTTACCCCATTATGCTAACATCGGATCTCTTAGCTGAAACAGTGTAGGCAAAGAAAGAAATGGAAGGCATATTTAAAATTCTGAAAGAAAAGCAATTTCACCCAAGAGTACCACACCTAGCAAGATTATCTTTCAAGTGGAAAGAAGAAATAAAATAATTCCCAGATAAACAAATGCTGAAAGAATTCCCAAAATGAAAGCAGCTCTTCAGGAAATACTTAACTGACAATTATACCAGGAAAGCTAAAGAGAGACAAATACAATGAAAGTAAGAGAACACAAAACAAATAGAAAAAAAAGGTTAAGTCCACAGATTGATAATAACATTGAATGTTGGGACTAAATGTAGATGTAGCAATTTTACGCACAAGCAGGTGGTTTTTTTTGTTTGTTTTTTTGGTTTTTTGGTTTTTTGTTTTTTGAGAAAGATTTTCGCTATAGGGCGCTTGCCAGAAAGACAGAGAGAGAGACGTAGAGACAGAAAGCGAGAAATCACCCCCCAGGGTGGATGGTCACGCCACAATCCCTTCTCCTCCATTCTCCTCTCGGGATCTTGGGCATACACGCACACGCGCCCAGTGTGAGTTTTGAGCCACCAGGTCCGGGACTCATGTGGGAGTCCAGCGACATAGCCATTATGCTAATTGCTGGTTCCCTATGCAAAAGCAGTTTTAAATACAAATCCTACAATTCTTTGATAGTTGTTTCCACAGGTTTTGATTTATATATTTATTATAACCACTACTTATCATATAAAACTAGATAACAGAGGAAATGTACAAATGTTGCAGCTGAGTTTTTCTTTGGAATACATTTTTTAAAAGGCTAAAATCAAGAACTTTGTATAGCCTATAGATCACCAAATCACTGGCTTTACCATATCTTCACTTTTAAACATCTCTCTCTAATTTTGTTTTATCTTTCTTTTTCAAGGAATTCTTTATACACATAGTACAGTACTGTGGTCTTACAAGAACTCAGATTGTGTGAGTAAAAGAATTATTTTTCTGTCTCTTTTTAATGAGTTATTGTGATGTACAATTTTACCTATCTCTAACTGTACCTCTAATTGATAGCCACAGATTTTCTCAAATTACAAACTCTTATCTCCCACAGTCCTCTACATGGAAACTGGAACTTCTTCTTTCATTGGCTATTTTAAGATTAACCAGCAGGTAGCATAAAGGCTATTATGTCTCTGGACTCCCATGTAGTCTACTGTGGTTCAAGTCTCAAACCCAGTGGCTTAAACTCATGCCGACTGCATATGCATGTGTGCCCAAGATCCCAAGAGGAGAATGGAGGAGAAGGGATGATGGTGTGGCCATCTTCCCTGGGGGGTGATTTCTTGCTTGCTGTCTCTCTGTCTTTCTGGTGAGCACACATGCCCTATAGCAAAAACCTCTCAAAAAGTTACCTTTGCTAATTACAGGATTATTTGTTGGCTAATTTTTTAATTGATATGTTTTTCTTTAGAACTGTACCTCACAGTAAAGAATGTCATAGACAATTCGGTACATACTTACAAAATAACAATTGGAGTGGGTTTTGAATGCTCGCAACATTATATAATTTTAAATGTTGAAGGTGATAAATATGTCTATATCCTTGATTAGTTTATTTCACACCATGACCATATTATACTAAAAGGCTCAATTCAAAAAGAAATAACAATTATAAATACATATGCACCAACACTGAAGTACATCTTTTACAGACCATTCTGTACCCTAAAAAGATGTGTAACAATTATATATAACTCAAATTATAATAAATAGAGAAAAAATGAGAAACGGATGAAACATGTTTTTATAAGAAGATGAAGTTGAATACAGAATTTTTGATATTCAGAGAATAATTAATAGATGGTACAAAATATAAGACATTCATAAGCAGAGTTAGGCAAAAACATGAGAATTGAAGAAACAGTAAGAGAAAGCAGCTTTTTTAAAAGCTTCAAGTACTGCAGCATCAAATCAAGTTTAGGAGATAAAAAAAAAGTATAAAAGATAACTTTCAAATTTTGAGTCTAATCCAGTGGAAAAAGTCAATAAGCAAGGCATAGACCTATCATTTCCAAAAGTTTGAGATAAAGCATTACAGAAAGTGTATGGAAATGTACAGAGTAAATTGTGCTGATATGCTTAAGATGGTTCTATATCTAGAAATGAAAGAACAATAATTGTTGATAATGCATATGATAATATCTTTAACTGGACTGATATCCAGTGTACTTATGCTGAGAAATTTCATTTCGCAAGCTATAATGATATACAGTTATTGAAGTATAAAAATACAGTGATAATCAAAAGAGCAATAACTATCATTATGAAAATAAATAAAAGTGTAAGATTGGCTGGCAAGGTAGATATACAAAAGAGAAAGAAAATGGAATCTAACTTTATTGATACAGAAATCCAACAAATCACAAAGGCGAATGATAAAAAAAAAGGAGGAAGAAGCAAAAGATGAATAAATTGGGACCAGCAGTTAACGTAATGGCTATGTTGCTGGACTCCCATGTAGTCAACCATGGTTCGAGTCCCAGACCTGATGGCTTAAACTCACACCAGGCGTGTGTGTGTGCCCAAGATCCCAAGAGGAGAATGGAGAAGGGGTTGCAACATGGCCATCCACCCTGGGGGGTGATTTCTCATTTTCTGTCTCTCTGTCTCTCTCTGTCTTTCTGGCAAGTGCACACGCCCTATAGCAAAAACCTCTCAAAAAAAAAAAAGATGAATGAATCAAATTAATTTATAAAGTGACTGAAGTAAGTTTTTACCTATCAATAATAAACTTGAGTAAATGGATTATATACACTGATTGAAATGATGATGAAACAAGACTCAAAAATATGTTGTCTACAAACAGCAACAAAGAAAAAGCTGACCTTACTGGTAAAAGCTGACCTTACTGGTAAAGACACACATTGACTAAAAGTGAAATGATGGAAAAACATATTATATACAAACATAAACTAAAAAGAAGCAGAGGTAGTAGTTATATCAGGTAAAATAAACATAAAGATACAGACATAAAAGACATAGAGTGACCATATTATACTAAAAGACTCAATTAAAAAAGAAATAATTATAAATACATATACACCAACACTAAAGTACATGAATATGTAAACCAAATATTACTACATCTAAAGAAAAAAAGAGTCTCTAATATAATATTTGGATATTTCATTACTCCATTCTCAGCATTGGACATATTGTCTAGAAAGAAAATCAAGAAAGAAACATTGGATTTAAGCTGCACAACAGAGCAAGAGGGCTTACTAGTCATTTACAAAATATTTCACCAAACAATTACAAAATTACACATCTTCTCTTTAGCACATAGAACTTTCTCCATGATCATATGTTAGGCTACAAAAATAATATCTGAAGAAATTAGAAAGATAAAAGTCATATTGAGTATCATTTTGGACTACAGTGAAATAAAAATAGAAATTAATAACAAAAGAAACTTTGGGAATCACAGAAATAAAGACTAAACCACATGCTTCTAGATGAATACTGAACCAAGGAAGAAATTAAGAAAAAAATTTTAAATGTTTGAATCAAATGACAATGATAAAACTATGTATCAAAACTTATGGAATATATGAAACCAGTATTCTGAGGGAAATTTATAGCATAAGTGCCTAAATCAAAAAATAGAAAGATTTCAAGTAAACATCCTAGCAATTCAGGCCAAAGAACTAAAAAAAGCAAAAACAAAGTAAACCTAAAAGTGATAGAAGGAAATAAATCATGAAGATCAGAGCACAATCTACATATTTATCACAATCTAAATCAAAATACAAGAGACATTTTTCACAGATCTAGAAAAGGCAATCATAGAAATTGTCTCAAATCATAAGAACCCATATTGCCAAAGTCATTGCACAAGAAGAGTGGAGTAGGTGGCATCTCACTTTCTGACCCCCAAATATATTACAAAGCTGTGGTAATCAAAACAGCACGATATTGGCATAAAACAGACATGTGGAACAACAGAACAGAATAGAAGCCCCAGAAATAAATCCCAAAACATACAGCCAACTTACCTTTGACAACAGGTACCATTCAATCCAGTGGGAAAAGGAAAACATCTTTAGCTAATGGTGCTGGAAAAACTGGATATCCATCTGCAGAAAGATGAATCTGAAACCCTATCTCTCACCTTAACAAAAATCAACTCAAAGTGGATCAAAGATCTCAATATAAGACCTCAAACTACAAAACTACTGCCGTAAAACACTGAGGAAACTCTGGAAGACATGGGGTATTCTTAAATAAGACGCCCAAAGCACAACCAATAATCCCAGAAATAGACCAGTGGGATTACATCAGATTAGGAAGTTTCTACACAGCAAAAGACACAGTAATTAGTGTGAAATGACAACCTTTGGAATGGGAGACTATTTTTCTAAACTATGCTTCAGATAAGGGACTCATAACTAGAATACACAGGAAACTCAAGCAGCTAACCACCCCCCTCCCCCCCAAAAAAATAAAGATTAATTCAATTAAAGATGGAAAAATCAGCTGAAAAATCAACTCTGGAAGGAAGACATATGAACAGCCAAAAGGCACATGAAAAAATGCCCATCATCCCTCATCATAAAAGAGATGCAGATCAAAACCACGATGAGATACCACCTAACTCCAGTCAGAATGACTAAAATTAAAAAAAAACAATAAATTATAAATGCTGGTAGGGATGTGGTGATAGGGGAACTCTCCTATGTTGCTGGTGAAAATGTAAACTGGTGTAGCCACTGTAGAGAACAATATGAAGATTCCTCAAAGATCTACAGATAGAATGACCATGTGATCCAGCAATCCCACTCCTGGGTATCTACCCAAAGAACAGTAAAACCCTTAATCAGAAAAGTGCTTGCATATCTATGTTTATTGCAGCAGTTGTCACAATTGCTAAGACATGAAACGAACCCAAACGGCCATGAACAGATGAGCAGATTGAAAAAGTGTGGCACATAAACTCTATGGGATACTACTCAGCCATTAAAAAAAAAAAAAAAAAAAAAAAAAAAAAACAGAAAAATCCCCTGGTTTTGATAGAAAGTGGATAAATATGGAAGATTTATTCCTGAGTGAAGCAAGCCAGGATATGAAGAAGAGACACTGTATGTCTCCACTTAATATATACCAACTCTCTGTACTCTGGCTGAAACTGAAAGATTAGAGGATACAGAAGCATCTAAAATGGTTATAGATACTGGATACAGTGTCAAAAGAGGTGGGAGAAGGAGAAGAGTATGAGGGAAGACATTAAGTAGAAAAATAGAGTGGCAAGACATTTGTGAGACACAGAAATGGATTATTATCTGTTCACAATAATGTGTATAGTGTCCCCAACTGAACTGGTGTGAAATGTATTCATGTTAGAAATTCGCTTTACAGGGGACCAGCAAGTGGCATGGTGATTAAGGTGCTGGACACTCCCACATGGCCAACTGGTTCACATCCTGGACCTGGTGGCTTGCTCTCTCACTTTCTCTTTCTCTCTATGTCTCTCTCTGGTCAAGTTAAAATAAAGGAAGGAATAAATAAAAAGTTAAATAATTCTTTAATTATTTTTAAAAGAAAGTTCACTTTACAAGCTAAGTACAGCAATTGGATGTAAAAAAGAAAGTAAAAGAAAATAAAATGTATTATTTTAAAAATCCCATGCAGATAATGGAGAAGGGATGGTGGTATGGCCATTCTCCCAAAGGGCGATTTCTCACTTTTCCTTTCTGTCTCTTTCTGGTGAGCGCACACATTCTGTAGCAAAAATTTAAAACTATAAGTAAATAAAATAAAGATCAGAGCACAAATAAATAAAATTAAGACAAAAAATGCAAAAGATCCATGAAATAAAAAGTTGATATATTTAAAAGATAAAATTGATAAATTGGTAGCTAGACTAAGTAAAAGAGAGAAAAATCAAAATCAGAAATGAAAAAGGAAACATGACATCATAGAAATACAAAAGCTCTTTAGAGTCTATTGTGAACAACTATCTGCCAACTAACTAGAAAACCACCATGAAATGGCTAAATTGTTGAACATATGCAATTACCAATATTGAATCAGGGAAAAGTAGAAAACTTGAAAGGATCAGTAAAGAGCAATGAGGGCCAGCCCATGATGTGGTCATTGAGGCAGCTGGATTCCACAGGGCCAGCTGCATGGTTTGGGTCATGGACCAGAAAGCTTGGGAAACATACAGATGTGTGTGTGTGTGTGTGTGTGTGTGTGTGTGTGTGTGTGTGTACACTGAGTCCTGAAGGGATGGTGAAATAGAGGATAAGGGATTCTGAGATGGAATCCATACTTCATCTGTGAAATATTGTTTTTCTTGACCAAAAATAAAGACTTTCTGTTGAGACTATCCCCCCCCAACTTATTTCTAGTGGGTAGGGATAGCTCTGTGTCTCTTTCTCTCCATTTCTGTTTGTCTCTCTCTGTCTCACTGTGTCTCCCTGTGACTTTTAAGTTTTATTAAAAAATATTTTTTTAAGGTAAAGTATTCTCTGAGCTCTCAAACCTCTTCTTTCTTGTGTTAATTGGTGCCTTTCCTCACTTTATTTAGGAAAGGCACAACCTAAGCCAGGCCTATCCTGACATAGATGACATGCTTCAGCTGTAAAATATTGGTTTCGTGTGGCACACATGTGCGCCACACAGTTTTCATTTTTGCTTTTTAAAATTATAATATTATGGGTTTTTTAATCCTCTTTTCTTTCATTTTATTTTTTCTTCTTTCATCTTCTTAATTCTTTTCCTTTCTTTTTAATCTCTCTTCATTGGCTGATCTGCCTCTATGCACTTAGTGTCTAGACAGGTCTATCCAAAGTGAACAGTTTCCAAACATCTGAATATGGTTAGGGTCAGAATATTCCTCTCTTCACCTTGAATCTGATGCACAAAGAGTGAAAATGGAATAGAAGAGAGATTGCAGATCACCTCCTGCTCACCTCTGATCGTAAAGATTGAACTTCAAGAATTAGAAAGAAATGCACCATCCATCAGATGACTAGAAATTACCACAGAATTACAAGAAATATGGGAAAGCAAGACAATATCTCTTCTCCAATGGAAAAGAATAACACCCCTTCATCCTCAGACAGTACAATGAAACTTATAGAAATGTCTGGTAAGAAATTTATAATATTCATAATGGCAAAGCTAACAGAGATGGAAGAGAAGAGAGACAACTGAAGAAGAGGCAGGAGAAAGGAGCTAATGAGTTCCAGAAAGTGAGGAAATTCTTGAAAGATCTAAAAGAGAAAATACACACTCTAAAGAGAAATCAAATGGACCTGTTAGAGATGAAGGCTATGAGGGACCAGCAGGTAGTGTAATGGCTATGTTGCTGAACTCCCATGTAGTTGACCATGGTTTGAGTCCCGGACCCAGTGGCTTAAACTCTCCGGGCACATGTGTATGCTTGCCCAAGATCCCAAGAGGAGAAGGGAGGAGAAGGGATTGTGGCATGGCCATTCCCCCTGTGGGGTGATTTCTCCCTTTCTGTCTCTCTGTCTCTCTCTGTCTTTCTGGTGAGTGCACTCACCCTATAGCAAAATCACCTCTCCAAAGAAAAAAATAAAGAGAATAAATACACCATGAAGACTGAGAAAATGCCCCCTCCAAAATGAGAATAATATATACCATCAAATGTCCAAACATCTGGATAATTGGTATCCCAGAAGATGAAGAAACTCATACAGGCATTGATAATCTATTCCATGATGTCCTGCAAAAAAACTTTACAAACCTAGACAGACATTCAAAGATCCAGTCCCAAGAAATACAAAGGATCCCAAATAGAATCAGCCCAAGAAGATCTTCTCCAAGACATATTATAGCCAGATTGACCAAAACCACAGACAAAGACAAGATACTAAGACTGGCAAGAAAGAAATGGCAAATTATCTACAAAGGAAATCCCATCAGGCTAATAGCAGACCTTTTACTGGAAATAATGTGAGCCAAAAAACAATGGGAAAATATATTCAATGTGTTAAGGGAAAAACAATTAAGGAATACTGCACCCAGCAAGATTATCCTTCATATGGGAAGAAAAGAAGAATATTCTCAGATAAACAAAACCTGAAAGAATTTACCAACACCAGACCAGATCTGCAAGAAGTTTTCAAGAGCATGCTATACCAGGAAAATTAAATAGACACACAGAAGTAAGAGTTCAAAAACCAAGAAAATGGCCAACTTAATTGTAGAAACATCCCTGAAGTTGAATATTACATCACAGAATTTAATCAGGAAGATTGGACCACAACAGAAGATAAAGTATGTGAAACTGAACTGGTGAAATAGCATTTTATGACTTTTGACTGAAACATTGCTGATTTTCTTCTAGGCTTTGTTTTCTGGTTTTAAGAATTTTTGTCCTGTCTTGTGCTGCCAATAGGTTCATGAACCTATTATTTGAACAGAATTCCAACTTGTTTCCTGGCTTTAAGTTTTAAGTAAATTTCCTTAGCATTTCTTTAATTTGTTAAAGCTAAAACTGTCTTTATTTAAATAAAAAAATATATTAAAAATATCTATTTAATGACGATAGTAAGCTTTATAGCATCAGCTAGGTGTTACCTAATAGTGTATTCATTCTACTCAGAGTTTCATGCCTAAAGTCAGACATGTATTCACTGATATGTACAAACCAGTTTAACTTTCTATTGAAAGTAGTTAGATACCTTAAGAAATTTTGTGAATCAATAAAATGTGGGAGAATAAAGGAATAGAAAACAACTGTAGACACTTAAGATAGTGTCTGAGGAAGGTGGGAAATGGCAGAGGGTGAGAAAAAGGGGTAAAATATATATGTACATGTGTATGTATGAAACTAGAAATGGAAAATTAATGATGATAACATGTATGATTAAGCCATTATCCAGTATATTTTGGATGGGAAATCACACTTTGTATGCTGTGACAATGCTCAGAGAATGAATGTAAATTAATTAATTAATTAATTAAAAATTTTTCAGAAGAAAATTACAGTATACTTCTAACTAGATTCTAGATTTGCCCATAGTTTTAGTTTAAGGTATTCTGTGAATCAATAAAATGTGAGAAAAAAAAAAAAAGAAATCGAGGAGAAGGAATTGCAATGTGACCATTCCTCATAGGGGAGAGTGCTTTTTCACTACCCACTCCCCCCAGTCTGTTTCAGGAAAATGCACATGCCCTCTCCAGCAAGTTGGAAAAAAAATAAAGAAAAGTAATGAAAGTGAATTAATAGTAGTCTCCCAGTGAAGAAAAACTAAGGATAGGATAACTTCACTGTTGAATTCTATACATCTTTTAAAGGATAACATCAATTCTCTTCAAATTACTAAAAGAAGAAGAAGAGAAGAAGAAGAAGAGAAAATTTTTCTAAATTCATTTTGTAAACCTACCGTGATTCCAAAATCAGGCAACACAACAACAAAAAAGAAAACTACAGACAGGGATATTGATCCTGATAAACATGAATATAAAAATTCTCAACAACATACTAGCAAGTTGAATCCAACAACATATCAAAAATCCCATGCCTTGGGACATGCAGTTAGGATAATGGCTATGTCACAGAACTCTCATGTACCCAACCGCAGTTTGAATCCCAGACACAATGGCTTAAACTCACGCCAGGCACATTTGCGTGCATGCCCAAGATCTCGAGAGGAGAATGGAGGAGAAGGGATTATGGTGTGGCCATCCCCCCTGGGGGGTGATTTCTTCCTTTCTGGCTCTCTGTCTCTTTCTGTCTTTCTGGCAAGTGCATGCACCCTATAGCAAAAACCTCTCTCAAAAAGAAAAAAAAAAATCTCGCGCCTTAATTAAGTGCAGTAAATCTCAGTAATGTAAGGATAAATCAACATATACAAATTAGTAAGTGTGATACACTGCATCAATAAAATAAATTATTTTAAGTTATGATCATTTTTATAGACACAGATAAAGCATTTGATAACATACCATATCCGTTCATAATAAAAAGTCTCAACAGATTAGATATAGAAAGTATGTACTTCAACAGAGTAAAGAACATGTATGACCCACAGCTAACATCATACTGAATGAAGAAAATTTGGAAGTTTTTTCTCCAAGACTTGGAGCAAAACAAGAATGTCCCCTTTCTCCACTCTTATTTAACACAGTACTAGAAGTCTCAGTCAAAGCAACTAAGCAAGATAAAGCAGTAATGGAATTTTTTTTCTGGTGGATATTGGAATTCTTTATTTTCTTTTATTTATTTTTCACAAACATTTACTTTACATATCAAAAAATTTTTGCTCATACTCCATAGTTCTTGACAGCTAATAAACAACTTTCAAAATTTCAAAACACTGGGAACCAGCAGTTAGCATAATGGCTATGTTGCTGGACTCCCACGTAGTTGACCGCGGTTTGCGTCCTGGACCTGGTGGCTTAAAACTCACGCTGGGTGTGTGTGCGTGTGTGCCCAAGATCCCGAGAGGAGAATGGAGGAGAAGTGATTGTGGTGTGACCATCTCCCCTGGGGGGTGATTTCTCATTTTCTGTCTCTGTGTCTCTCTCTGTCTGGGGAGTGCACACGCCCTATAGTGAAAACCTCTCCAAAAAAAAATTTTTTTTTCAAAACACTGAATTTTAAAGATAATGTTCAAAATATTTCTTATAATTTTGTATAATTTTGTTTGTGACTCTAAAACAACAGAGACAGTATGGTTTTAAATATTTTTGAGAAAATATTTACTTGTCAACTTCTCAAACTGTTGAAAAGCAAATGCCCAGCACACAAGTCACACATAAACCTTCTCAAATCAGCACTGCCTATGAAATATTCTGTGATATACCATCTGCTAGCAAAGATCAGTCTCTTTTTTTTTCCTTCAACATTTTTCTCAAGATAATCCTCTGGTGTGGTTGCTCTTTTGCAATCCCTACTGATTACAATGCTGGGCTGGAAAAGTCAAGGTTATCTTATGTTATAAATTCTTTCATATATCTTCACTAGTCCTCTCTCTCAGGAAGAACAATTTATGGTGCCAGGCCATCTTTCTAAGAGCTTCTGTTGGCTTATTTGAGATCCACCTTAGTTCCATAGTTTCCTGATCAATCTTCAGGTATGATATTCCAGTCAAAGCCCTGTCCAATAATGAGAATTTCCGATTTCTGATTCCATGCAACAAGCATTATTGAACTTATACAAATAGCCCTTCTGCTGCAACATAAGAATACGCCCAAATATTTTCCAGTTCCAGAGGGGATAGAAAAGAAGAAAAGTTTATGTTTCCATTTAAAGAAACAAACAAGAAAATAATTTAACAAATCGCTGAGCCTATCAACAACTCAGAAGAAAGTAAAATGCTTAAATTGCAAAAATAGCATAGTAGAAAAAGAAATCAGTAATGTTTTACTCAAAAGTCATATAATTCTATTTTACCAGTTCAGTCTTATGTTTGAACTCTCTTCTGTTGCATATGCAGTGTTATTGTGGTCCAATCTTTCTGTTTAAATCCTGGAAGGTAACATTCAATGTTATTATCGATATTTCTTATTCCTAGCATTAAATTGGTCATTTTCTTTGTTACTTTTTATTCTCTTATTTCTTTACATGTCATTCATTTTCCTGTTAGAGGACTCCTTTCAGAACTTCTTTAACAATGGGTCTGCTATTGGCAAATTCTTTCAGGTCTTGTTTATCTGAGAATGTTTTTTATCATTTCTTTCCATATGAAAGATAATCTTGCCAGGTACAGTATTCTTGGTTGAAAATGTTTTTCACTTAACATTTTGAATATATTTTCCCATTATTTCCTTGCTCGCATTGTTTCTGATGAGAGGTCAGAGGTTAGCCTGATTGGATAGCCTTTATAAATAACCTGATGTTTCTCTCTTACCAATTTTTGGCATCTTGTCTTTGTCTGTAGATTTGGACAGACTTGCTATGACATGCCTTGGGGAAGATCTTGGGTTGATTCTGTTAGTGGTCCTTTGTATTTCTTGGGTCTGGATATTTGAATGCCTCTCTATATTTGGAAAGTTTTCTTCCAAGATTTCATGGATTAGACTATCAATGCCCTAATTAGTTTCTTCACCTTCTGGGATACTGATTATCCAGATGTTTGGGTGCTTAATGCTGTCTAGTATTTCTTGTATAGCATTCTCATTTTGGGGGGTTATTTTCTCAGTTTTTGTTATTGTTGCTGTTTTTTCTAGATCAGAGGTTTTGCCTTCAACATCTGAGATTCTATTTTCTGCGTGGATTAATATGCTTTTAATACTTTCAAGGGAGGCTCCTAAATGGCAGTCTTCACCTCTAATAGCTCCATTTGAGTCTTTTTTTATGGCATGTATTTCCTTTTTCAGATCATGGAAGAACTTCAACACCTCTTAGAACTCATTGTCTCTTTGCTTCTGCATCTTCTGGAGGTCACTATCAACTCTTGCATCTCATTTAGTTTTGTCACTACGAATATTCTGAATTCTCTGTCAGACATTTCCACAAGTTCTCCTCTACTGTTTGTAGATGATGAGGGGTTGTTCTTTTACCTTAGGGGAGAGATATCTTCTTGGTTTCTCATGTTTCTTGTTCCTTTGCAGTCATTTCTAGTCATTCTATGACAAAAATCTCTCCTCTACTTGTCTGAATATTTCACAGTCTAGAAGATGAAGTTTAGAGCATAGCTTCCCCAAACATGCCAGGACACATCTCAGCTTTAAAATGACTTCTTGTCTGAATATTTTGGGAGTCTAGAAGATAAATTTAAGAGGATAGCTTCCCTTGCAGTAATGGAATTTTAATCGGAAAGAAGGAAGTCAAATTATCCCTGCAGGCAACACAATATACATATAGAAAAACCTAAAAACATTTAGTACTGATAAACAAATTTAGTAAAGTTGCAGGATATGAAATAGGGACCAGCAGATGGCATAATAGTTACATCACTGGACTCCACATGGCCAACCATAGTTCAAGTCCTGGATCTGGTGATTTGAAACACATGCCAGCACATGTGCATGCATGCCCAAAATCCCAAGAGGAGAATAAAGGAGAAAGGATCACAGCATGGTCGTCCCCACTAGGGAGTGACTTCTCTCTTTTTGTCTCTGTTTCTCTGATGAGCGTGAAAATCTCTCTAAAATAAAAGAAAAAATATACAAAAATCAGTAGCCTTTTATACACCAATAGTGAACTAGCTGAAAAAGAAATTTAAAAAGCAATCCCATTAACTCTAGCAAAAAAATCCAAAATAGTAATAAATTCAACCAAGAGTTGAAAGATCTCTGCAGTGAAAACTATAAAACATTAAAGAAATTAGACATTAAAAAATGAAAGACACTGCATATTCATGAATAGAGAGAATTGATATTGTTAAAATGTCTACACTAATAAAAGCAATCTACATATTTAATGCAATATCTTTCAAAATATCAATGGCATTCTCCACGAAAGTAGAAAAAGCAATCATAAAATTTTTATGGAACTGCAAAACACCCTGAACAGCTACAGCAATCCTGAGCAAAAAGAACAAAGCTGGAGGCATCACATTATCTGACTTCGAAATATGAAACATGTAACCAAAACAACATGATACTGAAAAACAAAATCAAAAACAAAAACAGATACTTAGACCGAGTAGCAGAAAACAGAACCTAGAAATAATTCATGTGTATATAGTCAACTGATTTTCACAGAGGTGTCAAAAACATTCATTAAGAAAAGGACAGTCTTGGGCCAGCAGATGCCATAGAGGTAAGAAGCTGGGTTCCCACATGGCCAACTACAGTTCGAGTTCTGTACCCAGCGGCTTGAGACTCACACCAGGTGTGTGTGCAAGTGTGCCCAAAATCCCGAGAAGAGAATGGAAAAGAAAGGATTGTGACATGGTCTTCCCCTTAGGGGTTTATTTCTCACTTTCTGTTTCTCTGTCTTTCTGGAGAGCACACACTCCGTATAGCAAAAATCTTTCTTAAAAAGGAAAAAAGAGAAAGAAAGAAAGAAAGAAAGAAAGAAAGAAAGAAAGAAAGAAAGAAAGAAAGAAAGAAAGGGAAAGAAAAGAAAGAGAAAGAAAGAGAAAGAAAGAAAGAAAGAAGAAAGAAAGAAAGAAAGAAAGAAAGAAAGGAAGGAAGGAAGGAAGAAAGGAAGGAAGGAAGGAAGAAAGAAAGAAAGAAAGAAAGAAAGAAAGAAAGAAAGAAAGAAAGAAAGAAAGAAAGAGAAAGAAGAAAGAAAGAAAGAAGGAAGGAAGGAAGGAAGAAAGAAAGAAAGAAAGAAAGAAAGAAAGAAAGAAAGAAAGAAAGAAAGAAAGAAAGAGAAAGAAAGAAAGAAAGAAAGAAGAAAGAGAGAAGGAAAGAAAGATGAGATAATCTCAAGGCCCGCAGGTGGTGTAGTGGTTAAGGCACTGGACTCTCACATGACTGACTGCATTTCAAGTTGTGGACCTGGTGGCTTACTTTCTTGCTTTCTCTCTCTCTCTCTGGTGGGTTAAAGTGTCCTATTAAATTAATAATAACAATACTATAATAATAATAAGTAAAATTAAATTATTTTAAAAAGTAAGGATAGCCTCAGGCCAACTGAATTCCACATGACTGCCTGCATGGATCAAGTCCTAAACCCAGCAGCTTGAAAAACATTGCAGGTACATGTGTATTTGCCCAAAATTTCAAAAGAAGATATAGAGAAGAGGGGATTGTGGTGTCATCATCTCTCATGTGGATGCTTTCTTATTTTCTCTCTTTCTTTCTCTCCCTGGTTAATGCATGTGCCCTCTAAAAATTTTTAAAATAAATAAATAAATAAAATGGTAATTTATTTAATAAACAATGCTGAAGCAACAAACAAACACCCTAAACCCCTCTTTTCATCACATATGAAAATTAACTCAAAATGTATTAAAAACTTAAGCTCCCAAACTATGAAGCTACTGGAAGAAAAGAGAAACTTTAGCACACTGATGTAAGCAAAAAGTTTTTTAATAAGACCTCAAGAGCACAAGCAACAAAGGCAAAAATAGACAAATGGGACTATGTCAAACTAAAATGCTTCTACACAACAAAGAAAATAATCTGAGTAAAGAGACAATTGACAAAACTGGATAAAATATCTGTGAACTATACACTTGGTAAGGGATTAATAACAAAAATATGAAAATAACTCCAACAACTCAATAGCAAAAAAAAAAAAAGAAAGAAAAAGAGAGAGAAAACTAATTGAAATGGGGACCAATGATCTGAATAGACATTTATCAAAAGAAGCTGTAAAGTTACCAATAGACATGACAAAATGTTCAAACTCACTAAATGTCAGGGAAATGCAAATTAAAACTACAATGATCTATCATTTCACCCATTAGAATAGTTACTATCAAAAAAACTAAAAGAAAAATAAAGTTAACAAATGCTAGTGAAAGTGTGGAGTAAGTAGAACTTTTTATGCTGTTTGTAGAAATATAAATTAGTACAGCCACTCCTCACTTAATGACCTACCTGTTTCATAACCACTTGCAACTGTGGAATTTAAGGATGTATTAATAATTATGTGTGATATATATAAAATGCATACTCAATTCTGAAGACTTTGTGCAAAAAAAGTAGAATATTCTATTAACATTTTTGTATCAATTATTTTATTTTTGTTTTTATCTATTTATTTATTTTGAGAGGTTTTCACTGTAGGGCACATGTGCTCGCCAGACAGACAGAGAGAGACATAGAGACAGAAAGGGAGAAATCACCCCCCGGGGGGATGGCCACGCCGCAATCCCTTCTCCTCCATTCTCCTCTCGGGATCTTGGGCACACACGCACACGCACCATGCGTGAGTTTTAAGCCACCGGGTTCAGGACGTGAACCGCAGTCGACTACTTGGGATTCCAGCAACATAGCCATTATGCTAACTGCTGGTTCTCTCAATTATTATTAAAAGTAAAATATTTTGACATATTGGGTTAAATAAAAACATGCTATTATTGTATTTTTTAAAATGTTCTGATAATTATTCAGACTACTCTCCAAGGCTTCATTGTCATATACACTTGAGAGTTGTGGGTAGCTGAAATTCCAAGCATTCCCTGTGGGCCAGGGGTGGGTGGGACTGCTGTTTGCCTGGCTTATATAACAGCACCCAAACCCTAGGCAAGGCTCCCCTGAATATGGAAAGCAACTCTCTGAGGACTAGCCAATAAGAATTTGCCTGTCCACATCTGCACGCAGAATACATTAGGAGGGTAGATGCATGGTCATTCTGGAATACATGCCAAAAATGCATCCTCAAAGCAGGATTTATGATCAAGGTTTACAGTGCCATTTTTTAGGCAGTGCATTTCTGCAAATAATCCTTGGAGTCTTGTATGTGTCCCAAAAAGACTGTAGGTCACGTGGAAATATCAATTATGAAGGTGCAAGCAGCGAGAAAACACCACAATGGGCCAAAACTGTGAGTTGAACCTGTCTATATTTCTCTTGCATACAGATCAAGACCAAGATGGTGTGGCCCAACAGTTAATGGTATTTCAATAGAGGGAAACAGCTACTTACGAGTCTGTTCATGTCAGTTTAGTTGTGAGGACAAAAAGTCTGACTACTTTTCCTACTTTCCAAAATCTTTTCAAAAGGGACTGGGGAAGTCATGCCCACAAACATTAACAGACCATTTATTTTCTATTAACAGGATTCTCCCTACATCCTATCCCTGGCATAGTATCTTTGAGATGTATGTTTCAACTGATTACAGTATACTCTTTTGCTTATCTCTTCCCAAGATACAGAACTTTCCTTTTTTTGAGATGTAGATTAAGCCTTTATTTAACTAATCTCTTCCCAAGACACAGATCTTCCCTTCCAATCACCAACCTAAGAATTGTGGAACCCACCTATAACCTACAAGCCCCTGCTTCCACATGTCCGGCCTTTTGGGGCCAGACCAATGGAAAATCTCTTCACTAAATTTTGTCTGTCAATCTCAAAAACAAATAAAAGGAACCCCTGTACATGATCACCCCAAGAAAAGCATGTATGTCTCTTCTCCGGGCTTAGGTCACTCATACTTGGCCTGGAAATAAACCACATTGAGTATTAATTATTAATTTTTACAGTTGGTTATTTTTCCATTGACAGTTGCAAAGGAGGTAAGTAATCACTCTGTGTGTGAGAAGATGGTCATGGAGACAGGGTAACTCAACCGCACTGTGGTGAAGCACTTCTTTCTGTAGGGTCTGATGTACATAGCTGAGCATCCTAGCCTGTTCTTCCTCATCTACAGCATCACATTGACTGGGAATCTCATTGTTCTCCTTACTGTGGGCTCTGACTCTCATCTGCACTCCCCCATGTACCACTTCTGGGCCACCTGTCCTTCCTGGATGCCTGTTTGTCCCAGTGATGGTGCCCAAGATCCTGGCAAGTCTGCTGACTCAGGGGGGTAAGGTGATCTCCTTCCAGGGCTCGCTGTGCAGATTTACTGCTTCCACTTACTGACCAGCTCCAAGTGCTTCCTGTACACGGTCATGGGTTACAACCACTACCTGGCCATCTACCTGGTGGCTATGCATAGGCGAGCATGCATGGCACTGGCCGGGATCATGTGGGACACCAGGGCCATGCACTCTGCAACCCACACCTTCTACCTGCCCTACTATGGTCCATTGTGTTGCCTACTTCTTTTTTTTTTTTTTGAGAGATTTTTTTTTCACTGTAGGGCGCGTGCGCTCGCCAGACAGACAGAGAGACATAGAGACAGAAAGCGAGAAATCACCCCCCAGGGGGGATGGTCACGCCGCAATCGCTTCTCCTCCATTCTCCTCTCGGGATCCTGGGCACGCACGCACACGTGCCCGGTGTGAGTTTAAGCCACCGGGTCTGGGACACGAACTGCGGTCGACTATGTGGGAGTCCAGCGACATAACCATTACGCTAACTGCTGGTTCCCTACTTCTTCTGTGACATCCCACCTGTGCTGAAGCATGCCTGTGTGGACTTCATGGTAAATGAGCTTGTCATGCTGGTAAACATCAGCATGGTGGCCACAGGCTGCTGGACACTCACCATCACATCCTACATCTTTATCGTGGCGGCGGTGCTGTGCATTCACATGGCAGGTGGCCGGCGATGGACCTTCTCCACCTGCTCTGCACACCTCACCATGATGCTCCTGTACTACCTGCAGCCTCCACCCAGGTGCACCGGGACTGGGGTCCCTGCTGTCCTCTACACGATTGTTACTCCCATGCTCAACCCTTTCATTTTATGCCCTGCAGAACAGAGAAGTGAAGCAGGCCCTGCAAAGGCTTTTGTGCAGGGGCTCCGGGAGCTGCCAGTGGACAGTCGACCCCTGTAACCTGCGCTATCTGCCTCTCATTGCCTGTGATGAATGCAGCTATTCACATCTCAAATGAATAAGGAAAATAATTCAGGTAGAAATGAAAATAATTGAGTTTCAGCTCAACCAGTAACTTTTTCTCCCTCCTTTGGCCAAGTGGCCAGCTTCAATGTCTGGTCACAAGCCTTTCCTCTATAATATGAAAGAGCTGGATTAGGTAATGTCTTGAATATCCCCAAACTCCAAGTTCTATGACTCAAATGTAGATGGAATGCTATTCATAATCTCAAATCCTCACATTTCAGTAACTTTTTTTTTACTTTTTAACAAATAGTTTTATTAAATACGTAATACAGATTCAAGGATACAGAAAACAAAAATTCAAGGTACTGACAATAAAATGAACCTTTCTGTATGTACCAACCAGCTTAAGAGAAAAAAAAAAACACATTTTTGAAAATAATGAAATACAAGAATGGTGGCTTGCCTGAGTTCACTTAGTACCTGTCATATCTCTCATGTCATATTTTTCCACTCAAGATAGTGTATAACTAAATGAATACAGAATGGTTGGAAATAATATGGATTTTCAAGTCACTAGGACTTAGCAGCATTTTAATCCTCATCCCACTAGATGCAGAATTTTGTACAAATTTTATCAGACTTGGAATTCCAGTCTTCTCTTTTGAAAGTAACATGAAAATAACTACTTTGTAGGGTTTTATGAGGACCAAAGGAGACAATTATGAAAAGCACTTGGTGTAAAGCATGTGCCCTGGTTTCCTTCTACACAGGCTAGAGAAATTAAAGAGAGCTTATTGTACAAGCTAAGATTTGAACCACCTCTGGAGGCTTGGCAAGGTTTTAATGTCTTCATTAAACAAGCTTTATGCAACAGCTACACACAAAAAAAGTAATTTCTAGACTTTGAGGGGATAAGAGATAATGCAAAATTATAGTTAAGTAGCTTGCCAGGTAGTAGGAGTCATCACTGTTCAGAAAATAAGAAATGACCTTGAACAACTCTGCCTACTGAAGGAGTCTCATGTGCCAAACTGAGGAGTTCAGATTATGTGCTAGGCATCCTACTTCTTCATTTCTTATCCTCTTCATCATTGATCAGGATACTCTAATCCTGAGAAGCCACTTCTTTAAATGCTAAATCATGGGATAAATGAGAAAATGGAGAAAGAAAAAAGAGAGGTGGTAGAATGGCCAATTAACAAGCTATTAACAAGCTAATGTCCTAGGCCTAAGAAGAAACATCATTAAACTTGGATGATGACGCTGGAGATGAAGAAGTATTTCATAACATTAATTAGAGGTGTATTAAGGAGGGAAAAACTGAAAGACCATTAGAATGAAGATAGTAACTGTAATATATATATATATATATATATATATATATATATATATATATATACCTGTGCAAGGCACTATTCTAGTTTTTTATCTGTATTAACTCTCTTGAGAGGCATATTTTAGGTCAGTATTTTAATTTATGTTACACAGATGAAGGAATTGCTAATATGAGAGGTAAAGTAACCTTTCTAAGGCCATGAAAATAATAATAGTAGAAACCAGGATTTCATCTGAAATCTGTCTGGCTTCAGGGACACATTGTAGCAACACAACAGTACCTACAACATAACCAAATCCTGCCCCTGTTATTTAACCAATGATATTAGAGGTATAATGTTATTGTAGGCCTTTCATCAAGGAAAGTCTTCTTTTAGTTAAGAGAATAAGCAGCATTTGTCCCGAAGTAAGAGCTGTTCTCCTTTATTTTAGTGTCTCCATTATTGATGCATTCATAGAAAGGCCAGAGGTAACTCAGGCAAATTTTCATTCCCATCAGAGAAAACTTAAGCACAGGTAGGATATACAGGAAGTCAAATATGAAAGGAGAGGTGGTGATAAAACAAGCTGTCTGTATGGTCTGGTCCTACACCATTCCTCAGTCACGTCAGATGTCCACCTTTTAGAAATGAAAGAATACATTGTCAAAGAATATTGTGGCTATGCGATGCCCATCTTACATTCTTTTCTTCTCAGCTTTGGCCTTAGCACTTTTATATATGTCTGCCCTGTAAAATGGTTCACTCTCAAATTCTTCTCCATCTTCGTACCTGTCTTTTGGCAGCAGGGATTCTTCATCACATTACATTATAGGCCTTCATAATGTCACTAATTGCTATCTTTCTTTGAATCATTACCAAAAGGTGTCATGCACGTAACTAAATTATAAGAACTTCAAAAGCAAAGACAGTTGTACTTTGTAAGTGTTCCAAACAAGGGAACTCAGTAAAATATTTAACTTAGTAAAGTATATATTCAATCTAGTATTCAGGATATGTAAATAAGACACATATATTCTTCTCAATGTAACTGCCAAGTGTAAAGATTTGTCTTGCATACAGTTCATTGTTTTCTCCTTTCAGATATTTCTGGTTGGATTTGATTTGGAGATTTAAGAGCTTTGGTGTACTTGTTCTATTTCAGCTTTAATTAAAATCTGAAAGAAAAAGAGACTAGAGATTTAATTGGTATTCATTAAAATAAAAATAGAAACACTTGACAAAAGGTGGACAACTATTTAAGGTTACTATTTTCCTAGCCTCTTACAATCAAACAGTAAATAACTAATATTTCATGATTGTATGTCAAATGGACAAGAAACAAAAGTGTTATGTGAACAGGATGATTTTCACAGAAGGACATAATGCAAGAGTGATGAGGGGTTCTTACCATTGGTCATCCTACCGCGTAGTGTTGGAAAGGTAGTTCAGTTCCTGTGAAAGAGGGGCATACAAAAAAATTAGATGTGTGCAATTGAGTGGACTAAATATCTTCATAGGATGAAGGATTCCACAATAATTGAATTCAAAGTACGAGTATATAAGTGATTTCAGGCTACTGTTTAAATAATATGGACAGACTGATCTGTCTATGGGGTAACCTGTCTATCTGTCCTTCCAAGTAATGCTTCTCCCCTTCCTCTCTCCCATAAGAGACTACAAATTAAATCAATGTGCAGTCCTGGAATAAATTCCAAATGCTTATCATGAATTATTATTTTATGTATTATTAATTTTTTTATCTTAAAATGTTTTAAGTGCTTTGTAAATAAGTTGTTGAGGGACATTGGTTTGGAAATTTTGTTTATTGCAATGTTTCTGGAAAATATTGGTATCAGAATAATATTGACATCATAAAATGAAGCAGTAAGCATTCTAAGCTCTGTTGATATGAACCCAGAATGCTGACCCTTGTAGGTCAGCCTGGCAGAACATCATGTGTTACCACTGCATAGCCTTCTGGCACCCGAGTTGATTTTTGATTGCTGACTTAACCCCCTCATTACTAGTCTGTTCATATTTTCAATGTCCTCATGCTTTAGTCTTGGGATATTGTAAATTTCTAGGAATTAAATCTCTTATTCTGAGATTTCCAGTTGGTTGGCATATTATTGCTCATACTAATTTATGATCAGGTCAGTCCCATAGCACAGTGGGTAATCACTGTGCGTTGGAAGCAGAATCCCACACACTGGACGGCAGCTTTAATCTCATTCACTGTATTTTTCAAAACCCACTGGGCATGTGTGCTCATGTCCAAAATCCTGACTGGAAAGAGAGCAGGAAAAAGATGGATCATAGCACTGACCATGCCCCACTTAAGAGATGCCTTTTCTCTTCTTCTCTCTCACAAGTGCACATGCCCACTGGCAATCAAAAATAATCATTATAATCTTATGATCCTATGTATTTCTGTGATATCAGTTGTAATATATCTTTTTCATTTATAATTTTACTTACTTGTGCATTCGTTCATTTTTCTTAGTTTAACTAAAGGTTTGACTATTTTACTTATCTTCTCAAACAACTAGCTCAGTTTTATTGGTCTTTTGTAAGTTTTGTAGTCTTTATTTCATTTATTCTTGTTATAATCTTTGTTATTTTCTTCTTTCAGCTAACTTTAGGCTTACTTTGTTCTTTTTATTTCTCATATTATAAGGCGAGGTTGTTCATTTGAGGTCTTGCATTTTCTTAATTGTAGCTATTTGTTGCTGTCAACTTCCCTCTTAGAACTGATTTTACTATATCTCATAATTTTGATAGATGCTTCCATTTTCATTTGTCTCAAGAGAGTTTCTATTTTCCCTTTTGATTTATTCTTTGACCCATCAATTGTTCAGGAGTGTGTTGTTTAATAACCACATATTTTAAAGTTTTCCAGTTTACCTCATGTTACTGATTTCTACTTTCATACCATTTTGATGGAAGAGATACTGTGACTTAAATCTTCATGGATTTGTTAACACTTATGTGGTCTATCCTGGAGAGTGTTCTATGTACATTTTTTCCCTTGTTTTCTTTCTTTCTTTCTTTCTTTCTTTCTTCTTTCTTTCTTTCTTTCTTTCTTTCTTCTTTCTTTCTTTCTTTCTTTCTTTTTCTTTTTTTTTTTTTGGAGAGGTATTTTGCTATAGGGCATGTGCACTCACCCAGAAAGATGGAGAGAGACAGAGAGTCAGAAAGTGAGAAATCACCCTCTGGGGGGATGGCCACACCACAATCCCTTCTCCTCCATTCTCCTCTTGGGATCCTGGGCACGCACACACACACACGCCCAGCATGAGTTTAAGCCACCAGGTCCGGGACTCGAACCGCAGTCAACTACATGGAAATCCAGAAACATAACCATTTTGCCATCTGCTGGTCCCTATTTGGTCTACACTGTTCAGTTTTGCTCTTTCCTTATTGCTTTTTTGTCTCAATGACCTAGTCATTATTCAAAGTTGGGTACTGATTTCACCTATGATTGTATCACTGTCTACTTTCCTCTTTGTTTCTGTTAATATTTGTCTTGTGTATTTAGGTGTTCCAACATCATGTTTACAATTATTGTATCTTCTTAACAAATTAACCTCTTTATCATTATTTAATGACCATCTTTGTCTCTCATGACAGTTTTTTACTTAATTGTCACCCTTACTTTCATTTGGCCACCATTTACGTGGAATATCTTTTTCTAACACTTCCCTTTTATTCTCTGCATGTCTTTAAATCTAAAGTGAACTCATGTTCAGTGTAAGCATCATGTAGTTGAATCATATTTTTTTAGCCATTCATTCACTCTGTCTTTTGATTAGAGAATTTAATTTGTTTACATTCAAAGTAATCATTGGTAAATAATGACTTAACATAGCTATTAGTTAATTGTGTTCTTTCTGTTTGCTGGTTCCTTTGTTTCTTCCTTTTTCTCTTGCTCTTTTCCTGTGCAGTTTGATGATTTTTTTTTTGTAATCTTATGTTTTTATTCTTTCTGTCCATATTTTGTGTGTATGTACAGGGTTTTACTTTGTAATTATCATGAGGCTTACATAAAATTACATATAGCTTTAACAGTCTAGCTTAAGGTGATAATATCTTAATTTCTGTCACACACACAACAACTCTTCTCTAACTCCAAATGTTGTTTGATGTCAAAATGTACATCTTTTGGGGCTAGCAGGTGGTGTGGTGGTTAGGGAAATGGCCTCCCATGTGGCCAGTCACTGTTTAAGACCCGGACCTTTCCCAGTTTCCCTTTCTCTCTTTTCTTTCTCTCTCTCTCTCTCTGAATCAAATTAAGGAATAATAATAAAGTAATAAATAACAGATTAAGCAATTATTTTTTAAAAGTTCATCTTTTATATCATATATCCACTAAGAAATTATTGTAGCCAGTTACTTTTAAACTTTGGGGTTTATTTCTGAGGTCACAGCTTTATATTATATCTTGTTTTGTGATATGCCACCCACTCTGCTCTTCTTGTGCAGGATTGCTTTGGCAAAATGAGGTCTTTTATGATTCCAGACAAATTCTATGATTGTCTTTACTAGATCTGTGAAGAATGTCTTTGGTATTTTGATTGGAATTGTGTTAAAGATGTAGATTAATTTGGGTAGAATTGACATTTTGATTATGTTAATTCTTCCAATTCAGGAACATGGGATATCCTTCCCCCCTTTTTTATGTTTTTTTCAATATCTTTTAAAAGATTTTTGTAGTTATCTTTATAAAGGTCTTTGACTTCCTTCATCAGGTTTATCCCTAGGTATCTTATACATTTTGTGTCTATGGTGAAAGGGATTCCTTTCTTCAGCTCTTCTTCATTCAACTTCTTCACATGTAGAAATGCTATAGATTTTTGGATGTTGATTTTGTATCCTTCCATTTAACTATATGATTATTTTGAGAAGTTTTTTCATGGAAACCTTTGGGTCTTCTATATACCATCATGTCATCTGTGAATAAAGATATTTTCAACTCTTCTTTGCCTATTTGAATGCCTTTTATATTGTTCCCTTTTCTGATTGCATTGGCTAAGACTTTCAGCACTATATTAAAAAGTGGTGGAGAAAGTGGGCAGCCTTGTCTAGTACCAGTTTTTAGTGGAAAAGCTTTTAGCTTTTCCCCATTCAGTATAATGTTAGCTATAGGTTTTTTCACATGTGGCTTTTATTGTGTTGAGAAATGACCCTTCTATACCAATCTTACTGAGAGTCTTAATCATGAAAGGATATTGTGTTTTATCACATGCTTTCTCTGCATCAATTGAAATAATCACATGGTTTTTATTTTTCTTTCTGCTAATATGGTGTATTATATATATGGCCTTGTGTATGTTGAACCACTCTTGCATCCCTGGGGTAAAGCCTACCTGGTCGTAATGAATAATCTTTGTTTTAAGTTGCTGGATATGATTTGCATGTTTCTTGGTGAGAATTTTTACATCTATATTTATCAAAGACATCAGTCTGTGGTTTTCCTTTTTTGTCATGTCCTTATCTGTTTTGGGAATGAGGATTAGGGAGGCTTCATAAAATGAATTTGGAAGATGTCCTTCCTTTTGGATTTTTAAATATAATTCAAGTAGGATAGGGGTTAACTCTTCCTTTAAATTTTGTAAAATTCAGAATTGAAGCCATCCAGACCTGGGCTTTTCTCTTTTGGGAGGTTACTTATTACTGATTCAATCTCATGGCTTGTTAGGGGTCTATTCAGGTTTCCTATATCCTCCTGATTCAATCTTGGTAAATTATATGAATCCAGGAATTTGTCCATCTCCTCTATGTTCTCTTATTTGTTGGCATATAGTCACTCATAGTATCCTCTAATGATGTTTCACATTTCTATTATGTCTTTTGTAATGTTGCCTGTTTCATCACATATTCGATTTATCTGGTTTCTTTCTTTCTTCTTCATCAGTCTAGCTAATCTTGTTAATCTTTTCAAAGAACCAGCTTTTGATTTCATTTATTTTCTGTACAGTTTGTTTATTTTCTATTTCATTTATTTCTGCTCAAATCCTTATGATTTTTTTTGCCTGCTATTTTTTTTTTAGTTTTTCTTATTGTTGTTTTTGTTGTTTTTCAAATTTCCTGAGGCATAGTGTTAGGTTATCTATTTGCCACCTTTCTATATTTTTCTTATGTGCACTAATTGCTATGAATTTTCCCCTTATGACTGCTTAGGCCATGTCTTATAGATTATGTAAATTCATGTACTCATTATCATTTGTTTTCATAATTTTTTATTTCAGATTTAATTTCTTCATTAGCTAAGAAGTCATTCAGAAATATTTCAGTTTAAACACATGTTTAGTTTCCACATGCTTGTGTATTTTTTAGGATGTTTCTTGAAAATAATATTGAATTTAATTCCATCATGCTCAGAGAAGATGCTGGATATAGTTTCTATGCCTTTGAATCTGTAAAGGCTTGATTTTTGTCCTATCATATGGTCAATCTTTGAAAAGGTTCCATGCCAGGGTGAGAAAAATGTATATTTTGTGGTCTTAGAGTGGAAAGTTCTATAGATATCTGTCAAGCCCATCTGATTTATAGTATCATTTAGGTCCTGTATCTCTCTGTTTATGTTTTGTCTAGAAGATCTAAAGAGTTAATGGGGTGTTGAGATCCCAAACAATTATAGTATGGGACTCTATGTCTCCTTTTAGCTCCAACAGTCTTTCCTTCACATATTTCAGTGCTCCTGAGTTGGGTGCATAGATATTAATAAGCGTTATGTCTTCTTGATGGATTAGCCCATTTACTACTACATAATGCCCTTCTTTGTTTATTCTTAGTCTCTGTCTTGAAGCCTATTTTGTCTGAAATCCATATTGCAACTCCAGCCCTTTTGTGATTTCCATTCACGTGGAATATCTTTTTCCAGCCCTTCACTTTTAGTCTATGTATGTCCTTATCCATAAGGGGTGTTTCTTGTAGGTTTCTTATCCATTCAGCCATTCTATGTCTCTCAATTGGATAATTTAATTCATTAACATTCAATGTTATTATTGATATTTCTGGACCTGTTCCTATTATGAAGTGAGCCATTTTCTTGGTTGTTTTTTGTTCTCTTATTACTGTCCATCTGATTTTTTAGTTTTCCTGGTATAGCACTCCTTTCAGAACCTCTTGAAGGGCTAGTCTGGAGTTTGTCAATTCTTTCAGGCTTTGTTTATCCAAGAATGTTTTTATCTTTTTTCCCCCCATGAAGGATAATCTTGTTGGGAATGTATTCTTGGTTGAAATTGTTTTTCATTTAACACTTTGACTATATTTCCCCATTCTTTCCTTGCCTGCATTGTTTCTGGTGACAGATCTGATGTTAGCCTGATGGGGTGACCTTAATAAGTACCTTGACATTTCTCCCTTGCCAATTTTACTATCTTGTCTTTGGTTTTGGCCAATGTGGCTATGATGTGCCTTGGAGAGGATCTTCTTGGGTTGATTCTATTTGGGGTCCTATGAATTTCTTGGGTCTGAACATTTGGGGTTTTGCTTTGTTTTGTTTTGTTTTGGAGAGGTTTTTGCTATAGGATGTATGTGCTCACCAGAAAGACAGAGAGACAGAGATACAAAAAGCAAGAAATCATCCTCTATGGGGGATAGCCATGCCACAATCCTTTCTCCTCCATTCTCCTCTGGGGATCTTGGGCACACATGCACACGTGCCTGGTCTGAGTTTAAGCCACTGGGCCTGGGACTCAAACTGCGGTTGACTATGTGGGAGTCCATTATGCCCACTGCTGGTTCCAGGGTCTGGATATTTTAATGCTTTTCTAGGTTTGGAAAGTTTTCTTCCAGGATTTCATGAAATAAATTATTAATACACTTATTATTTTTTTCCTCTCTTGTTATACCAGTTATCCAGATGTTTGAGTGCTTAATGGTATACAGTATTTCTCATGTATTACCCTTATTTTTCTTGGTTATTTTCTAAATCTTTTTGATACTTTTCTCCAGGTCAGAGGTTTTGTCTTCTACATTCGAGATTTGATCTTCTGCATGGTCTAATATATTTTAATACTTTCAAGGGAGGTTTTGATTTCCTGTATCACAGTCTGCAACCCTAGAAGTTCCATCTGGTTCTTTTTTAAGGTGTCTATTTCTTCTTTCAAATCATAAAATGACTTCCTCATCTCCTGGGGCTCATTGTCTCTTTTCTCTTCCATCTCAGTTAGTTTGATCACTACAAATATTCTGACTTGTTTCTCTGACATGTCCATGACATCTATTGTATTGTGATGTGGGTTTGATGTTTCCCTTGGGGGAGAGGCATTTTGTTGGTTACTCATACTTCTTGAACCTCTGAGATTGTTCTTAGTCATCTGGTGATTTATACATTCCTTCTTAAATTATTCAAGTTATCTCTGAGTGCTAAAGGGTGTGCAGAATTAGAAAATTGGCAATCAATCTTCTGATCTGCCTACCTGTTGTTCACTAGTACCATGCACTCTTGTTACTGGTCCTGGGTGACCCAAAGTCCTCCCTGTTTCTAAAGAACAGGTGTACCGCCAACAGAGCTGCTGAACTTCACCTCAGGAGCAAAGAAAAGATTATCCAAAACACCGAAGTCCTGAGAGTCCAAAGGCAAGTGGGAGGTGGGGGGAAAGAGCCACGAGTCCTGGCTGTTAGGGCCTGCAGCCACAAGCAGACTGGCGCCTGGCAAGGCCACCGCTTGAGCTGGTCTCTGTATGGGATGGGGAGGGGTGCAAGTTTACCTTAAAGTCCCAAGAAACAAGTCTGAAGTCCAAAGGTCAAGGGGCATATGAGCCACGGGCTTCTAAGCCCCTTTTATCCACATTAAATGTAGATAGCTTTGGGGACCAGCAGTTAGCATAATGACTATGTCACTGGACTTCCATGTAGTCAACCACAGTTTGAGTCCCAGATGCATGTGTATGCATGCCTAAGATCCTGAGAGGAGAATAGAGGAGAAGGGATTGCAACATGGCCATCCCTCCTGGGGGATGATTTCTCACTTTCTGTCTCTGTTTTTCTGGTGAGTACATACACCCTACAGAAAAAAGCTCTCCAAAAAAGAAAAAAAAAAGTAGATAGTTTTGGTTGAACTCACCATTAGATCTTATCTAAGGAGGCAAGATTTAGATATAGTTTCTATGCCTCTGAATCTGTAGAGGCTTGCTTTGTGTCCTAAAATGTGGTCAATCTTTGAGAAGGTTCCATGTTGGGGCGAGAAAAAAGTTTATCTTGTGGCTTTGGGGTGGAAAGTTCTATAGATGTCTGTTAAGTCCAATTGATTTATGGTATCGTTTAGATCTTTTATCTCTTTACCTATTTTTTGCCTAGATGATCTGTCCAGAGGGGATAAAGCGGTGTTGAGATCTCAACAATTATTGTGTTGCAGTCTATCTCCCCTTTTAGATCTAACAGTCTTTCCTTCACATATTTAGGTGCTCCTGTGTTAGGTGCATAGATATTAATAAGCGTTATATCTTCTTGATCTATAGAGTCTTTTACTACAATGTAGTGCCCTTCTTTGTCTCTTTGAACAATTTTTGTTTTAAAGGCTATTTTGTCAGATATTAGTATCGCAACTCCAGCTCTTTTTTGGTTTCCAATTGCATGGAAAAACTTTTTCCAATCCTTCACTTAAGGTCTATGTATGTCTTTCTCCATGAGGTGGGTTTCCTGTAGGCAACAGATAGAGGGTTTCTGGTGTTTTATCCATTCAGCCAGTCTGTGTCTCTTGATTAGAGAATTTAAACCATTAACATTTAATGTTATTATTGATGTTACAGGATCTGTACCAATATTTGGCCATTGTCTTAGTTGCCTGTTACTTCTTCGTTCCTGTCTGTTTATTCTTTAGTTTTCCTGGAACAGTACTTTCTTCAGGGTTTCTTGAAGAGCTGGTCTAGTGTTGGCGAATTCTTTCAGGTTTTCTTTGTCTGAGAAGATTTTAATCTTTTTTTTCCCATATGAAGAATAATCTTGCAGGATATAACAGTCACAGCTAAAATTGTTTCTCTCTTAACACTTTCAATACGTCTTCCCATTCTTTCCTTGCTTGCATTGTTTCCGATGAGAGGTCCGGTGCTAGTCTGATGGGATGACCTTTGTAAGTTACTTCTTGTTTCTCTCTTGCCAGTTTTAGTTTCATGTCTTTATCTGTGGTCTTAGACAGCCTGGCTAAGATGTGCCTTGGGGAAGATCATCTGGGGTTGATTCTATTTGGGGTCCTTTGTATTTCTTGGGTGTGGATGGTTGAGTGCCTCTCTAGACTTGGGAAATTTTCTTCCAGGATTTCATGGAATAGATTTTCCATTCCACTATTAGTTTCTTCACCTTCTGGGATGCCAATTATTCTGATGTTTGGGCGTCTAATGGAGTCTAGTATTTCTTGTATATTATCCTCATGGTTTTTTTTGTTGTTATTTTCTTGATCTTTTTGGTGTTTTTTCCTAAGTCAGAAGTTTTATCTTCTACATCAGAGATTCAATCTTCAACATGGTCTAATCGGCTCTTAATACTTTCCAGAGAGTTTTTGATTTCTTGTAGTATAGACTTTATCTCTAATAGTTCCTCCTGATTCTTTCTCAGAGTATCCATTTCTTCCTTCATATCCTGGAAAGATTTCCTAATTTCCTGCAGTTCGTTGTCTCATTTCTGTTCCAGTTCACAGAATTTGGTCACCATGAATATTCGAAACTCTTTGTCTGTCATTTTGGTAACATCTTCCATATTTACGAGACATGGAGGAGCGCTTTCCATTGTTGGAGACATATTTCCTTGTTTATTCAGACCTGAGGCTCTTTTTCTACTTCTAGCCATTGGAAGATGTATTCCCTTTGAAAACCTCTTAGGGGAATGTTTCTCCCACTAGGAGTAGGAGTGTTTCTTTTTGGTCAGGAATAGATGTTTGCCAAAGTCTCCCTTCTGTTGTTTATACCAATGAGATCTCAAGATAGGAACTCTACTGAGGTGTCTAAAAAGCAGTAATTCCATTCTCACAGGTTGATCAGTACAAGGGAGGATCCCAGAGACACTTGCATTACTAGGGAATTTCAGATGTGTGATTGTAGACCTGTCTAGTCTCTCTGTCAGGGTAAGAAGTGCAGAGGAGAGGATAATATGAAATGAAATGAAATACAACAGAGAGAGATAAAGAAAAAGTTGCGTGCCATGCATTAGCGTTGTGCACAATTTCGCCAGAGGCTTCTAGTTGGACCTGTTGCCTGCAGCCTGGAAGGACAGTCTGTGAAGAGAGACAGAGCTAGGAATTAGCAATAGAATAGGTGGGCTCCAAGGGAAAAAAAAGAAAAAAAAAAGCCACAGAAAATTTCTATCTACCTACCAAGGAGGTGGAGTTGGGCTGGGGAGACTGGAAGTGGGGTGGGGGGTCAGAGATGACCCTCCCTCAGAGTCCCTTGCTGTTGCCTGCAGCCTGGAAGGACAGTCAAGTTGAAATATCCATTTTGTAAGACAAATAATAATGTGATTGAATGTATGAAAGAATGTGAAATAAAAAATAAATTTTAAAAATGTATATTAAAAAAAAACAAATGGCTCTCTTATCTGGTCATAGGCTATCTGTGGTAGAAATATAACCAATGACTCTGGTATGTAAGGGACAAAAGTATGTATTCTTCTGGATAGTCTGAAAAAGATTTTACTATGCTGTACAGTCCACTGATGTAGGTGCTCAACTTTGATCTGATCTTATCAGGGATAAATAATAAAGTGCCCCTAATAGTCTCAAGTTACATTCATTGCTAGGCTGGTAAGAGAAAGCCAAATCACTCAGTTTTGACTTCTAGATTAAAAGGTAGACATAAATGGGACCAGCAGTTAGTGTAATGGCTATGTCGCTGGACTCCCATGTAGTCGACTGTGATTCAAGTCCTGGACCCAGTGGCTTAAACTAACGCTGGGCACATGTGTGTGCATGCCCAAGATCCCAGAGGAGAATGGAGGAGAAGGGATTGCGGCATGGCCATCCCCCCTGGGGGGTGATTTCTCGCTTTCTATCTCTCTGTCTCTGTCTGTCTGGTGAGCGCATGCGCCCTAAAGCAAAAAACTCTCAAAAAAAATAGACATAAGTAAAAGGAGATGTGTGTATCACATGGGGAAAAATTAGGGTCTATACGTGCCTGTGACAGCTGCATCAAGTGGATTATAGCCTCTTCCTGTAAATGTTTGCCTTCACTTTTCTCCTCACAAATTCTGGGAAGTCTGGGGTCAGGTCTGCAGTGGGTGAACTGGATTCCAGTGGACCTACGGTCATCTGATGAACACATTTACATATGAGTGCATAAAGTCTGACAATATTTTCCTTTAGTAAGCTTATTTTACTTTATTGCTATTAATGACCCAATGCTGTAGTCTATTGCTGCCTTTTTATTTCTAATCAGCACATACATAGTAATTGCACATATTGGTGGAGTAGAGTGTGATATTATGATACCAGCATATATTGTATAATGGTCGAATCAAGATATTCAGTGTATCCAAATCCTCAAACATTTATTATTTCTTTTTGGTGTGAACATTAAACTTCTTTTAATTATTTGTAATATATTTTGATGTCAGTAAAGTCACATTTTTGCATAGAAAAGCACAAAAATATGGAAGGGGGTAGCACATGCACCATTTCTAGTCATTTTCTAAGCACCTGGTGCTAATTCTCACAGGTCCTGTCAAAGGGGGAGAATTCTCAGAGAATCTGATGAAGAAGGAGCTCTGTCTGTACTGTAACAGTTCAAGGACAGTGATTTATCACATGTTCAGGATGAAAGTGCATGTTATGTGTAGTTACAAAGACCTATAGGCAGACAGAAACAGGGGAGCAAGGTACAAGACTCCACAAGTCACACCAAAAAGGAAAGAGCAAGGCCTTGGTGCAAGGACTGGGTTATACGGTGGACGTAACCATGGGACAGAGGAAGTAGGGTGGTCCTCCACCAGACAGCGTGTACTCTGGTGTGCAATCTGGAACTGAAACAGAGGTCTTCATAGGTAAAATACGAAGAGATTTATATGAAAATGAGTTGGTGCCTCATTTTGAGAAGGCTGGTCCCATTTGGGATCAATGTCTCATGATGGATCCACTGTCTAGTCAGAACAGAAGGTATACATTTATCACCTTCTGTAGAAAGAAAGCTGCACAGGAAGCTGTTAACCTGTGTGACAGCTATGAAATTCACCCTGGTCAACACCTTGGAGAGTGAATTTCTGTGGAAAACAACAGACTTTTCTTTGGATCCATTCCAAAGAATAAGACTAAAGAAAACACTTTGGAAGAATTCACCAGTCACAGAGGTTCGGTGGACATTCTCCTCTATCATCAACACAATGACAAAAAGAAGATCAGGTGTTCTACTTCCTCGACTATAAGAATCACAAGTCAGCCAAGGCTAGGTGCTAGCTGATGAGTGGAAGTGTTGGCTTAACTGTGGTTACAATGGCATGGGATGAGTCTATGGAAGAACCAGATCCAGAAGTCATGGCTAAGGTGAGAGTTCTCTTGTGAGAACCTTGACTGCCACAATGATGGAAGAGTCATTTTATGAATTTGGAAAACTTCAAAAAGTAAAGAAGTTGAAAGATTATGCATTCAGTATAATGTTGGCTATGGCTTTGTGGTATGTGGATTTTATCATGTTGAGAAATGTTCCTTCTATGCCAATTTTGCTGAGAGTATTATTCATGAAGGGATTTTGTATGTTATTAAAAGTTTTTTTCTGCATCAATTGATAGGTCCTATGTTTTTTATCTTTCCCTCTGTGATTTATTATATTTCTTGTTTTAGCTATCCTGAAACACCCTTGCATTCCTGGAATAAAGCCTACCTGGTCATGGTGTATAATCTTTCTAATGTGTTGCTGGATATGATTTGCTAGTACCTTGTTAGGAAATTTTGCACCTGTGCTCATCAGGGATATTGATTTGTCATTTTTCCTTGTTACTATGCCCGTATCTGTTTTAGGGACCAAGGTAATGGATCCTTCATAAAATAAACTTGGGGAAGTCCTTCGTTTTGGATCTTTATAAATAGTGTGGGGAGGATTGGGGCTAATTCTACTTGAAAGGTTTTTTAGGATTCAGAAGTAAAGTCATCAGTACCTGGGCTTTTTGGGGGGGTAGGGGGACTACTTACTCTTATTCAATCTTATTACGTGTTATTGGTATATTCAGGATTTCTATTTCTTCCTGGTTTGAGTTAGGTAAATTTTATATGTACAGAAATTTCTCCTTCTCATCTAGGTTTTCTTGTTATTTGGCATATGGTTGCTCACAGGATTCTCTCATGAACTTTTGCATTTCTGTTATATCTGTTGTAATACTGCCTGTTTCACTGCTGATATAATTTATCTGGTTCCTTTCTCTGTTCTTCTTGATTAATCTAGCTAATGGTGTGTCAATTTTATCCTTTAAAACCATCTTTTGGTTTCATTTATGTTCTATATAGTTCTTTTATTCTCTATTTAATTTATTTTTGCTCTAATATTTATAATTTCTTTTCTTCTGATATTTTGTTTTTGTTGTTCTTTTCAATTTCCTTCAGATGTGTTGTTAGGTTGTCTATTTGCCACCTTTCTTTTCTTTTTTTTCCTTCTGAGCATTAAGTGCTATGGACTTCGCTCTTATGACTGCTTTCTCTGTGTTCTATAAGTTATGAAAACGTGTGTACTTTTTATCATTGGTTTCAATGAATCTTCTGATTACAATCTTAATTTTTTCAGTATTTGTGAAGTCATTCAAAAATAAGTTGATTAGTGGGTCTGGCAGTTGGTATGGTAGTTAAGGCATTGATATCTCTCATGGCCAATGGCAGTTCAAGTCCCAGAAATGGTAGCCTTCTCGCTCGCTCTCTCTCTCTCTCTCTGCTTAAATTGAAGAACAACAGTAATAAATAAAATTAAATAAATAATTGTTAAAGAAAAAGTGATAGATTTTTTAAAATGAGTTGTTTAGTTTCCATGTGTTTGTGTATTTTCAAAGGTTCTTTCTGCAATTGATTTCAAGATTAATTCCACTGTGGTCAGAAGAGATGCTTGATATGGTTTATATACTTTAGAATTTGTAAAGGCTACATTTGTCTCCTATTGTGTGGTCAATTTTCAAGAATATTCCATGTGGAGGGTGAGGAAAATGTGTATTTTGTGGCTATTGGGAGAAATAATTCATATACATCTGTCAAGTACTTTTGGTTTACGGCATTATTTAGATCTGGCATCTATTTCTTTATATTTTGTCTAGATGACATATCCAGAGGTGACAATGGAGTGCTAAGATCCTCAACTATTAGTGTATTGCAATCTACCCCCCTCTTCAAATTTAGCCATCTTTCTTTTACATATTTGGTGCTCCAGTGTTGGATGCATTAATATTTATTAGTGTTATATCTTCTTGAGAAATTAGTCGTCCTAGTAGTATATAGTGTCCTTGTCTCCTCTTCTGGTTTTGTCTTGAAATCTGTTTTGTCCGATACCAATATCACACTCCAGCCTTTATTTATTTATTTATTTATTTTGGTTTCTGTTTACACAGAATAGCTTTTCTAGTCCTTCACTTTCAGTCTATGTGTATCTTTATCAGTGAGGTGTGCTTCTTCTAAGCAGCATATAGAGGGCTCCTATTTTTCTATCCAGCAGTCTGTATCTATTAATTGGAGAATTTAATTCATTAAAATTTAACATTATTAACAATATTGGTGTACTTATCCCTGCTATTTTGTTAGACATTTTCTTAGTTGTTTTGTGTTCTGTTCTTTCTAGTTGTCTCTCTTTAATTTTTTTCACTTTTTTTTTGTTATTTAGTTTTTTGTTTTGTTACTTTTGTCATGGAACATGTATACTCACTGGAGAAAGAGAAAGAGGGAAAGTGAGAAGTCACTCCCAAAGGAGGTCGCCATGCTGCAATTCCAATTCTTTCTACTCCATTCTCCTCTCTTCTTGAGATTCTGGGTAGTCATGCACACACACATAGTTTGTTTTTCAAATCACCAGGCCTGGGACTTGAGCCATGGAGCCTTTCATTTTCTTGATACAGTACTTCCTTCATTATTTCTTGAAGAGCTGGTCTAAAGATGGTAATTTCTTTCAGCATTTCTTATCTGAGAATGAACTTATTTCTTCTTGTTTTTTTTGTTTTGTTTTGTTTTTGTTTTTGTTTTTTTAGCATTTTGAATATGTCTTCCCATTCTTTCCTTGCCTGCATTGTTTCGTTTGAGAGTTCTGATGTTAGCCTGATAGGATAATCTTTGCAAATAACTTGACATTTTTTTCTTGCCATTTTTAGAATCTTGTCTTTGTCTTTGATTTTTCCAATCTGACTATGACATGCTGTGGAAAAAATCTTATGTTGATTTTATTTGACGTTTTTTGTGGTTCTTAGATATGCATGTCTTCATGTTTCTCCAGATTTGGAAAGTTTTCAGATAGTATTTCATGAAAGAGGTCTTCTATAACTTTACTAGCCTCTTTGCCTTCTGAATATCCATTATACAAATACTTGGGTATTTGATGGTGTCTAATATTTCCCATATGTTGTCTCCCTCAGGGGTTTGGGGACTGTTTATTCTTTCTAAAGGTTTGGACTAAGTAAGAAGCCTTGTCTTCCTGATCTGAGATCCTTTCTTCATGTCATGGAATGATTTTTTCATATGGAAGTGACTGTCCATTTTCTCTTGCATTCACTGAGTTTTGTCAAAATGACTATTCTGAATCCTTTTTTGACATTTCTGTAAATTCCTTTATGTTGTCCATTACTGGTATGGAATTATTGCATCCCTGTGGTGGAGAGATATTTTCTTGTTTTCTCATAGTTCTTGAGACTTTACACTGGTTTCTAGGCATCAGGTGAACTCAGCTCACCCTAATTTTTAGAGTAGTTTTTGTAGTGCTCGGAGGGGGAAAGAAGAGCAGCCCTAGGTTCTAGTTGTGGCCCTGGTTAAGGGTCGCATCTTCTAGACCAGGGCGGGGCTTGATACAGTTCAGTGAGATTTAGTGGTGCCGTGTTGTGAGTCACAGCAGCTGGACCGAGTAGCCATTCCCTCTGGACCTGCAACTGATGATAGGGTGAGTGCAGGCTTTCCTTACCTGCCAGACAGGGAGCAGTGGTCGAATTCCTCCACCTCTGTTGCAGTGGGGGTGCTCTCTTTTCAGTCCCCTGTCCCATTCAGGCTATGAAAAACTGACTGTAGGCAGACTTCACTTGTGGGATGGCCTGCAGGGAGGTGTAGCTCTCTTAGCAGCTTGAGGTGGGGTGAGGTGGGGGTAACCAACCTTTTTTTCATTCTCCTGAAGCTCTTTGTTCTTGTACTTCCCTGGGATGTGTGCTAGTTCTGTGCCAGTTTCCTTGTTCTATGGTTGGAGTTGCTGGAACTCATGGTGGCAGTCTGGGTTTTTCAATTTCATCAGAGAGCCTCAGATATTTTTCTCTTCTGGAAGAGAAACTGGAAATTAGGGAGGTGTTCTTCAGATCATCAGTGGCTTCAGGCAATTAGGTCCTCTCTGCTGTTGCAGGGAGAAGCCAGGCAATCTGAAAGTTCCTGATGACTTCCTCCTACCATCCAAAGGTCTGGCCTGATTCCTCTGTCTGCAGAGGCTGCTCTCAGGCAATAAAAACACCTAGGTACCTGTAGACTGTACAGGCGGTGGCAATGTCCTTTCCCTAACTTACCCAAACTTCCAGGTGCAGCTGAGAGCTGAGATGGGAAGGGAGGATGGGAGTTTTGCAGAGGTGAGGTCTTATACAGCAGAAAGGGTACCACTGGCAGGCAATGCAGGCACCAGCAGCAGGTGGCAGGGGTAAATGGGGAGATTCGGGGCCAGTGACAGGAGCACAGGTATCTCATTTTCTTTTATGACTGACTAGTATTCCATTGTGACTATATACCACATTTTCTTTATCTGTTCATCTGTTCATAGACACCGAAGTTGATTTTGTATCTTGGTTATTGTGAATAGTACTGCAGTAAACATGGGAGTGCAGATATCTTGTCAAAATTCTAACATACAAACTAGATTTTTTTTTCTTTGGAGAGGTTTTTGCTATAGGGCACATGCGCTTGTCTGAAAGACAGAAAGAAACAGACAGAAAGCAAGAAATCATCCCCCCGGGGGGATGGCCATGCCACAATCCCTCCTCCTCCATTCTCCTCTTGGGATCTTGGGCACGCACACACATGCACCCGACATGAGTTTAAGCCACTGAGTCTGGGGTTCAAACCGCAGTCAACCACATGGAAGTCCAGTGACATAGCCATTACATCAAGTGCTGGTCCCACTAATTTTATTTTCTTTGGATAAATACTAATTAGTGGGATTGATGGATCATATGGTGTATGTATTTTTAATTTTTTGAGGAAATATCATACCATTTTTTAAGTGGCTATACTAATTTCTACAAACAGTGTGTAAGGGTTCCCCATGTTCTCAACAACACTTGTTATCTTATCTTTCTGATAATAGCCATTCCAATTGAAATGAGATGCTACCTTTCTTTGGTTTTGATTTACACTTCCATGATAATTAGTGCATTTGGACTTTTTTTTTTTCACATACCTGTTGCACATTGGTATGTCTTTTTTTGAGAAATGGTCAGGTGTTTAGCCCATTTTAAAATTAGATTGCATTTTTTTGTCTTATTTTCTTGGTGTTTTTCTATAGCATTGTTTGACTTCTTATATACTGTGGATGCTACCTTGTCATATTAATTATTTGCAAATATTTTCTCCCATTCTGAAGATTTTCTCTCTATGCTGTTGTTTTCCTTGTTTGATGGCTCTTTTAGTTTAATGCTAATCCTATTTATCTATCTTTGCTTTGTTTTCTGTGATTTGAGTTTTTCTCCAAAACAATTCTTGCCCAGACCAACATGATGAAGAATTTTCTTTATGTTTTCCTCTGATTACTTTATAGTTTTAGGTCTTACATTTAAGACTTTAATGTATTTGAGTTGATTTAGATATATGAATATAGAGGTCTAGTTTCCTTTTTCTGTGTATAGTATCTAGGTTTCTGGCACCATTTATTAAAGAAACTGCTATTTCTCCAATGTGTATCCTTGGTGCCTTTGTCAAAAAATAACCCTTGCACCTTATGGTTGAGTAGCATTCTATGTGCAGCTTAGACAAGGAGTGCTAGGCTCTGGTGAGGTGGGGAGTCAAGGAACAACCCAGGCTCAGTGTCCTGCCAGGGCGGTGGTCGCTCAAGACACAAGGAGCATCCAAGGCACTCCAGATAAGGCGACAGTGGCACCCGCCTCAGTCACTGGCAGGAACAGAAGGACGACAGGGGCTGGGGAGGGCGAGGCAGTCCCGAGGACCTCTTGGCGGGCTTTGGGCACAAGGCTGGGGGCTGTGGTGGAGATCCAGAGCCGGGTTGGGAGGAGCGAGGGCAAGAGGAGGGTCTGCCCTTGCACCCTGGAGCCTGGCGGGGCAGGCTCCAAGCGGGGCTGTGCAGGTCGGTCTGCAGTGAGGCTGCTTTTTTTGGCGTGTGTTCCCAGCGAAAAGTCTGTGCCCAGCCCCGCAGACCTACAGCGTATCCCGCAGAGCTGTGCTGGGAGCTTGGCGGGTGAGCCTACGGGGGATGTGGAGGGAGCGCCCCCACCGCTGCTGCGGGCGCGGAGCTCGGCCCAATCCTGGCTCCTTGCTGTCTGTGCTGGGACCAGGCTAGGTGGTTACCAGTGGCGGTGCGGGGAGGGCGCCCAGAAGGTTAGTTCCACCCAGGCTGGACGCGGGTCCCTCTGGCTCCCTGGCTTGCTACAATGCCCGGGAGCAGGTCCAAATTCCAGCGGACCTAGGGAAAGCTGCGCCCTGAGCTGGAGCCCCTTTGGGATGCGACCCAACTGGTGTGCTCCTGGATGCCGCCCCAGGCGCTGTGCATCCTTTGCCTGTTAGCTGCCCCGCCCAGGCCCCTTTGTGAGTACTGTACAGACTGCCAAGGTGGGAGGAATGCAAGGTGCCAGTGAGTCTGTTTTGATCTCTTTGCTGAGGTCCCTTCCAGTCTTTGTCCCTGCTATTTCAGGGACAGTGTATTTGGGCTAATCCCCCATTTCACAGCCTCCTCTGGGTAGCTGCCTGTCTATGGTCGCTTTCTGCAGAGAGGCTGTGGCCAGTCTGGCCTGGGTTGCTCCTAGGTGAGAGAGGGCCCCCACTGTGCCCCCTCTGAGGCTCAGCTGTGACACTGTTCTGGCCATGTTTACAGATGAGAGGTGGTATCTTACTGTGTGTTAATTTTCATTTCCCTGGTGATTAGTGATACTGAGCATTTTTTCATATATGTATTGTCATTTGCTTGACCTTTTTTGAAAAATGTCTATTTGGTTTCACGCATTTTTTATTGGGTTATTTTCTTTTATTGGGTTATTTCTTCTTGGGTGATTTATCTTGTAGTTGCAAAGAGAAGTCCTTACACATCTTCTGGGTTTGGCATCTTCCCAAATAACTAATCTAACCAGCATTTTGCAGTAAAGTATTTCCTCAACCTTTGAGGTCAATAAAATGAATGAGAAGGGGCTGGCAGCTGGTGTAGTGGTTAAGGCACTGGACTCCCACATGACCAACCATGGTTCGAGTCCCAGACCCAGCAGGTTGAAATGCACACCAGGCGCATGTGTGTGCCTGAAATCCTAAGAGGAGAATGGAGGAGAAGGGATTGTGGTGTGGCCTTCCCCACGAGGGATGATTTCTCCCTTTCTGTCTTTCTGTTTCTATGGCAAGGGTATGCACTTTATAGCAAAAATTTCTCAGGAAAAAAATAAAAAAGAAATGAGGATAGTCATTGGAGTTACTTTTTAAATATCAGGGTTTTTTTTTTTTATTTTTTTGTAAGAGATTTTTGCTTTAGGGCATGTGTGCTTGCCAGAGACACAGACAGAAGGCAAGAAGTCATTCCCTAGGGGTGATAGTCACGCCACAAAAATGAGAAAAGTGAATATGAAGGGACAAAGATATGACATACATTTTATGCCATCTTTTTGGAAGGCTATTATATTTATATTTATATTTATATTTTATGTCACTGCCTTACAAATATTTTGAACAACCAAAAAAGTTTGCCCAGTTGGGAAAGTAGTGATGCTCAGTTTTAACGTTCTGCCAGTATTCTTTCCTTTGGTAAATCCAACCTTTAAAGTGTGATTTCTTACAGGTGATGGATGTGCCAAATATATTTCTTAAAATGTGTTTTGTTATAGAAACAGAATGATTAAAATATGTTTTATTTCATTTGGAAAGATACTGATTAAACTTACTTCTCTAGTTTGATTCAGATTTTGTGTCTTAAATCTCTCATTGTAGCTCACGTCACCAACATTTGAGTTATACATTTTCTTTCTCTTGTAAGCAAGTTTTGCTTTAGGGCACAAGTCCTCACCAGAGAGACACAGTGAGAAAGCACTGCCCAGGGGGGTATGGCCATGCCACAATCCCTTCTGCTCCATTCTATGCTTGGGATTTGGGGCACGCACCCACACATGCCTGAAGTGAGTTTCAAGCCACCAGGTTCAGAACTCGAATGGCAGTCAACCATGGGGGAGACCAGCAATGTAACCGCTACACCATCTGCTATTCCCAAGTTACACATTTTGAAACATATTTTTCAGTGTCCTATGTTAAAATCTGTAGGGGCCACAGTTTGCATGGTGATTAAGGCACTGGATTGTCACAGTCTAACAGGGTTTGTGTCCTGGACCTGACAGCTTGCGTTTTCACTCACCCTCTCCTTGTTTCTCTCCAGTGTACATGTGTGCCCTATAGCATGTTAAAAATATAACAACAGTGGGGCCATCAAGTGGAATAGTGGTTAGGGCACTGCATTCTCACATGGTTGGCCACAGTTTGAGTCTCAGACCCAGTAGATTGAAACTCACACCATGCACATGTCCATGCTTGCCCAAAACCCTGCCAGGAGAGTGAAGTAGAATGGACTGCAACCCCTGGGGATCTATTTCTCACTTTCTGTGTTTTTGTCTCTCTGGTGAGAGCACACGACCTATAGCAAATATCTCTCTATAATGAAAATGATAACAATAAAATTAAATAAATAATTATTTGTAAACTAATGAACTCTGTAAAGATCAAAAAAATTCACTTTCTTTTTATCTATTTATTTTACCTACCAGTTATTAAAATGCTGTCTCTTATAGTGTCATCTCAACCCCGTCAGATGTGAAATAGTCACACTATTGTTCACAACTTAGTCTTGCCCCGTGCTTTGTTTCAGATCTTCAAGACTCAAACAGGTGTATTCGATCATCACCTATTTGATGTCATTTATTCATGTCACTTTCTCATGATGATGTCAGGGCTCACTGATTTGGGCCTTTCATTTTTTTAGTACCATGTTCACACCTGAACAGCTTAACTATATACAAAGTATTTGCCCAAACTAATTTTTTTTCTTTTTTTGGAGAGGTTTTAGCCATAGGGCGTGTGCACTTGCCAGACAGACAGAGAGAGACATAGAGACAGAAAGCAAGAAATCACCCCCCCATGGGGGATGGTCACGACGCAATCCCTTCTCCTCCATTCTCCTCTCAGGATCTTGGGCACGCAAACAAACGTGCCCGGCGTGAGTTCCAAGCCACCAGGCCCGGGACGCGAATCACAGTCGACTACGTGGGAGTCCAGCGACATAGCCATTACGCTAATTGCTGGCCCCCCCAAACTAATTTTTTATCCATTAAAGTCTCCCTCTAGGAGACAGGTTATTTACTCAACCCCAGCAATTCCACAGTTGCATTCCCTACCCTCCCATATCCATTAATCACTAGGCAATATTCTATTTTTTTTTGAGAGGTTTTTGCTATAGGGCGTGTGCACTCGCCTGAAAGACAGAGACAGAAAGTGATAAATCATCCCCCAGGGGGGATGGCCACACTGCAATCCCTTCTCCATTCTCCTCTCAGTATCTTGGGCAGGCACGCACATGCGCCCCACAAGAGTTTAAACCACTGAGTCTGGGAGTCGAACCATGGCCATCTACATGGGAGTCTAGTGACATAGCCATTACACCAATTGCCGGCCCCTCAGTATTCTACTTTTAAGCCAAACAAACAAACAAACAAAAGCTTAAAATTTAATAAGGGGCAAGAAGGTGTTGTGAAATCTTCGGCCACTGAATCAGTTGCAATTTGAGGACTGAACTTGGTGGCTTGAAACTCATGCCAGGAACTTCTGTGTGCATATGCAAAATCCCAAGAGGAGAATAAAGGAGAAGGGATTGCAGCATGGCCACCCCGGCCACTCTCTCTGTATCTCCCCAATGAGTACAAGCACCCTAAATTAAAGGAAAGCATGCTATTTTTGAATGAAAAGGATAAAGTGGATACAAATTGATACAGTAGATTTTGAGAAGACAACATTTATCTTCCATTTTCAAAGTAGCCCCAAGTATATTCAAACCTTTGTGCACATTAATCATTAAAACAGATATAAAGGCATCAGATAAGATGAATGTCAAAGTGACCTCAAAACCTAAGCCTTGCAAAGGTGTGTAAAAGGGTCTCTTATATGCAATTCCAATCCTCATCACAGTCAACACCCAGTGTAGGCCTCCCCTCTGCAATGTCCTTGACTAGGTCTCACCTCGATTTTTTTGAACCACTCCTGTAAGAGAATGTGACAGTTCACAAGGTGGTCCAGCCTGTGCCCAAACTGGCCTAACATTAGAAAGCCATTCCACAGGGGCCAGCAGTTGGTGTAATGGCTATGTCGCTGGGCTCTCATGTAGTTGACTGGGTTCGAGTCCCGGGCCTGGTGGCTTAGACTCACGCTGGGCACGTGTGCATGTGTGCTCAAGGTCCTGAGAGGAGAATGGAGGAGAAGGGATTGTGGCATGACCATCTCCCTGGAGGGTGATTTCTCACTTTCTGTCTCTCTGTCCCTCTCTGTTTTTATGGTGAGCACACGTGCCCTATAGCAAACACCTCTAAGAAAAAAGAAAGTCATTCCACAAACCTCAGCCAGCCACGTGGTCTTTAGCCAGCTCACAGAAGCAGCAGCTGACCACTGCTAGGGCCCAAAAAACAAACAAAAAAACACGGAGAGCCTGAGAGGGTATTTATAGACAGTTTATTAAATAAGGTATTCTGAAATATTCATTCTGGTTGGAGAAGAAGAAATGTAACTTCTTTTTTTCAGATTGATTGATAATCGTTGAAGGACTGTCCAATCAGAACTAGCCTACAGGATTTGTCTCATCCAATCAGAACAAATATTCCAGGTACCTCATTTGAATAGAGTTTATAAATAAGCTGTACTGATCTTTCTTATTTTCTTTTCCAGAAGAGCCCAGGAAGGAGGTGGGAGTTCTAGCCAGGGGTCCCAGCTGGAAGTCGTTACTGCCGCCCACTGGACTCGGCCCTGAAGCTGTGCCCTGCTCATCAGGTAGGCGAAGGGCCTGCAGAAACTATTCTATTATGCCTTCTATTATGCCTTCCTAGTTGCGCCTGTCCCTCTTCCTACTTGCGCCTTGACTGATACCGAGTTGGTGGCATGGATTTGGTCCTAGTGTGCTTCTGTCTTGGTACTGACAGTAGTCACAAGTCAGGAGAGTTGGTTTTCTTAAAACCTGGCATAGGTCTAAACATAATCCTGGTTCAGGATTATGTCATTGAATGCAGCATGGATGTTAAATATCTTAAAGAGAAACATGTATGCATTTAAAATGCTGTAATAGAAATTCACGTCATGGAGACTCTTCTTTGGGTTTTGGCGAACAATGCCACGAGGATTATTTTACTATTTTTTCATAAGCATCCTTCATATTGGATAGGAAGGTGGATGAGTAGGATAAAGGTCATTACAATTTCTTTTTCTTAATGTCATGAAGAGCTTTCCAAGGTTTGTCCTATTTATCTAATTTTGTCCATACTAAGAATATTATCCAGTACATGTTCATAGCTTGTCCTCTTTACGAATTAACCTAAATAGACCTAACAGACATTTACAGTCCATTTCATCAAGCACCTGCAAGCTACAGAATGAGTTCACAAGCACAAAGAACGTTCTTCAGGATAGGCCACCTGACAGGCTGCAAAGTAAACCTCAACAAATTTTTTGTTGCAATTGCCAAAGGGTGTGTACTCATCAGAGAGATTGGGGGCTGGGGGCAGCCTCCTATGGGGTGTAGTCACACCAAATCCCCTTTGCTCTATTTGTCCTGCCGGGTTTTGGCCATGCATGCACACCCTCTCCGCATGCTTTTCAAGCCAGGAGGACCATATTTCTTACTGTGGTCAACCTTGTGGCTTTAGCCTTTTAAAATCATTTGCTATGGAGCCAGCTCTCCACAAATTTTAAAAAATCAAAATCAGTTTAAGTGCCTGTTCTGAATATGATGGGTAAACCTGGAAATCAGTAACAAGGGGCTCTTTGGAGACTGTACAGATACATGGAAATTACAGGATACTCTCCTGACTAACGAATGAATACGTTAAGAAGGAATTCATTTTTGTGAGACAAGTGGAAACATAAAAAATACATATCAGTGAGATACAGTGAAGCCGCACAAAGCAGAAAGTTTATAGCAGATTTCCAATGTCTACATCATAAAAGTACAAAGACCTGAAGTAGAGAACCCGAGGATGCCCCTAGAGCAGCTAGAAAAGCAAGAACCAGACAGACCCACAGTCAGTACAGGTGACAGCTTGGAAGCCGCCCAGGATTCCTGTGCTGAGATTAGACTGCAGAGTGAAAACTTAGTCCCCTGATGGTGTCACAGGGTGGGGCCTTCGGTTTTGGTAAGGGCATCAGGCACAATGTCTGTGATCCTGATTGAGTTCTGGAGGGTTTATAAGCAGAGAGAATGAGACCAAGCAGAGAGAAGCTCATGGGGACTGATTAGATGTTCTCTCTTCCAGCAGTTTTTGGTCATTTTGAACTTTTCAGCCACCAGAAATGATCAATGAAGCAATTGTTTCTTATTTATAAAATAACAGATTAAGGAAAAGGTAAGCATTTTTTGTTAAACAGATCTTACTACCCTTGTGACCAAGTAGCAATGAGAGATGAGGGACGTGTGTTAATGTGTCCAGTAACATCATCACTGCACTGTCTACATGCAGACATGTGTCTCTATACACATGTGTATCCCATAACATTGAACACACGGTACATATACAGAGAAACATTTATTTGAAGAAAAACTCAACAATAAAACTAAAAACATATCTGAGCAATCAGGCACCTTGCCCACATCGCACGGGAGCAGCAGACTTGCCCTCAGCTGTCCTTGTTCCCTCGGCCTCTCCTCAGCCCTGCAGTCCACCTAGTGGGGGGGGCTCCAGCTGGCAGGACAGGGCGTAGCTGAAAGGCAGAGCGGCTGCTGTGAGTCCACCAGGAGCCTCACCTCAGCCTTCCCTGCCAGGGTCCTGGTGTCCCAGCTGTCACAGAGCAATGGGGACTGGCTGTGCCCAGGGAGCCAAGGTCACAGGCTGTGTGAAACTGGGCCCCATAGAGAGGCTCCCCCCGCCCCTTTGGAGTCCTCCCCAGGTCTCACCTCTCATTCTCACTGAGCTGCTCCACGGCCTGGAACCAAGCCCAAAACTGGTCCTGGGGCTGAATATGGAATTTATCTGCAGCCACCTGGAGCAGCTGGATTTCATTCAAAACTCTAAATTCCTAGAGTGGGAGAAAGGAGCAGGAGTAGGATGCTGACAGGAGCCTGAGTGGGCACGTGAAGGGGCCTTCTGGGGAATTCTCAGAGCAGGGAGGGGACCCTTTTTGGAGACTTTTTTTCCTGAGGCTCTCCCTTTGTCTCTCCAGTACTATCTTAGCTTCAGCTTATCATCAGAGTTGACTTCAAACACCCCCATCCTCCAGGAAGTTGGCCTTGACTCCTGTCCCATCTGTACCCACGCAGTGGGATGGACCTTCTCTGTATAGAAAACTCTCAAGCTGCAAGGAGGGAGTCCTAGGGAGTCCTGCCCAGAGCTTCCTGACTTCCACTGCCCACTCTCTCACAGTGAGGCCCACAGCGGCTCACCTTCACCTTCTTCTGGAGATTGATGACATTCCCCTGCAAGTCAGATGGCCGCTGCATCAGGAAGACCCCAGCCCACACTAGACCCCACCCCTTTCTCCCTGAGGGTCATGTGCACCAACCCATATATGGACCTGGGTCAGACTCTGGAGATGAAGGGTTGAGAGCTGAGGCTCAGGGACCTCTAGACCCCTAACCCCCTGAGGACCAGGGATCCCCTCCCCAGGGGTTTGATGACACACTGAGGCTTCAGGCAGGAAGGCAGTGACAACTTCCCAACTGAGGTGTTCCCTGTCCTTGAGGAACCTGACCTCGTTAGTCTCCCAGGGCACCTCTCAGAGGTTTTCAGCAGCTCAGCCTCAGCCACCACAGCCCTGCAGCGAGAGCTCAGCCCTTGGGGAGCCCACAGTCAGGCTCCCTCAGTGTCAGGTGAGATGCCCGTGATGGCCCAGCCCTCGGGCAGCTGGAGGCCATCCCGAGGTAGGGTGCCAAGGGCTAAGAGTGCTTAGCTCAGCACAGGGGTCTCCCAGTCTCAGGACCCCGGTCATCGCCATGCCCCAGGGTCACTCACGTCCACGTAGTCGTTCATTGCAGTGTCCAGCATCACCAGGTCAGTAAGGAACGTGCCCAGGAAGGGGACGACAGCCTGTGTCATGGGGAGGGGGTGGTGATGAGCACCTGCTGTCATGGCCCACAAAGGTCTGTCCCTTACAATCTCCACCTCGGCCTCTGAGCCCCCAGCCAGGGATCCCACAGGGAGAGCCTTTGCAGCCTCCCCCTAGTTCTCATGCTGCACCCAGGGCTGGTCTTCAAGGACAACACTCCCCTGAGTGACCTCCATGGTGGACTACAGCACATCATGGACGTCAGGTGCTTCCCAGCCCCACTCCACCAACCCCACTAACCTGCTCTGGTCTCTCCAGGAGGGACATTTCAGGTCTGTGGCCACAGCAGGACAGGGCTAAAGCAGGGATGCCCCTCCTTTTTTTGCTCTGCAGGCCACCAGCTGGTGACAGGAGCCCCTGTTCTGACTCCCTAAAGCCTTTGCCTGCCCCAGGCACACTCACCACCTTCCTCCGCTGCTGTTTCATCTGGGCTCTCTGGGGGTGCATCCCCAGGGTGGCTGACTTGGTGGTACCCACCTGTCGGGGTCGGAAAAACAGTAGTGGGATTACCCTCCCCTCACCAGCGGCAGTCCAGCCCTGCTTGGGCCCTAGACATCTGGCCTGGCTCAGGTGGCTCGGTGCTCCTGGCACCTGGAGCAGGTTCTGGTTCAAGCTCCTAACTTAGCTCAAAGACTCACTGGGGTGTCTCTTCAGGCCTGTCACCTTCCCCCTGAGCTTGTGTCCCCATCTGGAAAGTGAGGGGGACTGTGTCTGAGACACCTGGTTCACATCCGTCTTCACCGCTCTTGCCCTCGCCCCTGGGAGGCAGCGTCAGGCACACACGTGCCTCTTTCTCTTTCATCCCTCGAACCTCACTGCCCTCTGGGAAGCTGCCTGACAGGATCATCCAGAGTAGAAATCAGAGGCTGAAGAGGGACAGTGACTACCCAGGGCCCCACAGGATGGGCCAGCTCCTCCCCCACAAATGGAAACGTTGCCCCAGCTGCCTTCACGCTTCAGCCCAGCACCTCCACTGGTCAGGGCTCCATGTGTGGACTGTGTGTCCAGAATGCAGCCAGAGCCAGAGTCACTCTGCTGCCCCATGATATAATAGGTTTTGGGGTCAGATCATTATGGATCCAGGATCCATGTGTGAGTCACTAGATCCTGCACATACATTGTCTGGGGTGAGTGTCGTCCTTCACTGGGGCCGTGCGTAAGGCCCTGTGACTGACTGACTGGTCTGTCTGTGACGAGGCTGAGCAGGGAGCAGCACCAAACACACATCTGTCCCCATGTACCCACTAGGGCCCAGCGCTGAGCAGTCAGCCACCTGCTGTGGGATTCTCCTGAGTGCCTGTCTATGGGGCAGGCAGGTGGCTGTCCCCATGGAGGTGACACAGAGACAGATGCAGTCACAGAGGCCTGGCTCCTGGGGACAGGCAGGCTGGTTTGCACGTGGAAGGTTGCCCTGCCCAGTTATCCCCCCACAGCCTGGAGGAGGCTGCTTGTGACAGGATGCATGCCCTGGGGTCCTGCCAACATGGCAGCTAACCCCTTCCTCATGGTTCCAGCCACCATGCACATCTGCCGACACCAGGGGAGTCTTGGAACTCTTCCTGTTCCTCTAGACATAGCCCGGCAGGAAATTGTCCAGTAAATGATTCTACACATCTGACCACTTCCCCTCCCTACCTTACACCTTTTCTGGCCCCTAAACACGAGTGCCCACCTCCCTGTCTCCCCTTACCTGTATGATCAGATCCTGGTTCATCAAATGGCCCTTGGCACAAAGGTGGTGGAATGTTTTGGAGGGTTTTCTGCCAAAGGGGGTGAAAGGAAGGAGAAATTTGGGGATAAAGGACAGGGTGTGAGTTCATATTTATTCAAAAACCATAAGGACCCCCATTGCCTGGTTGTTTCCAACTGGGCATATCTGAGCCTGCAGGTGACATGGGACTGGGGAGGGCAGCTCTCTTGTTGTCCCCTGGGCCCATCCTCATTGCAACTGAGCAGGGATTTGACAGTGGAGGTTGCAGTTGAGCAGAAAGTTCCATTGTTGTGTAGTTAACACCTGAGCTCAGCCACCTGGAAATTTCTCCCCAGGTCCTTTTAAGTCTATGAATTGGGGTGCTCTGCAGAGCAGAGAGGATGGCATGGAGGGAGGAGAAGTTCTTCAGCCTACAGCACTCCTGCAAAAGGAGGAAAAGAGCCTGTGAGGGAAAGAGTCAGCCCCATCGGCTTCCACTTCAGCCATTCAGGTGACATCCCCCCTCATGGATGAGACAGATGCCCAGGGAGCTGCAGGAGGGCACCCCTGGGTCCCAGTGAGCAATACCCAGGGGGAGGATTTCAGTTTTAACACAGAGAGGAACTCAGGGAGGAGTGAACATCACCCTGGAACACAGGGGCGACACCCAGCCTGCCCCTGAACAAAGGGCCTAGGGAGTGTGCAGGGCCTTTGACCACACCCTACCACTCTGAGAGATGATGAACTAGGGTCAGGTCCCATGTTTCCTGAGGGAGAATATCCTGGGTCCTCCTACTGCTTACCTTGGCTACCTTGACCCAGTGCTCAAGCACTGTGGCCCTGTCTGTGGCCTTCATGCTTTTGTCCCCAAGGCAGGTTGTTATGACCATGTTGGCCACCCTATTAAAGTATGCAATAGTGGCCTGCACGGTGGGCGACAGGTGTTACCTGCCCTTCTTGTGCCTCTGGGTCCAGGTGGAGCCCAGGCAGTCCAAAGGCACCACCTTTTTCAATAGTTCCTGAGGGAAAGAAAGAATCCTATAAGCACAGCCCACCCCAGCTCAGAGTGTGCAGGTGCCCACAGGCTGAAGCAGGGGTCAGTGATCTGAGCTGGAGCTCAGGGAGCTTAGAGTGTGACTCAAGACTGGTGGAGTCTCCAGGATTGGCTCTCTGCACACCACAGATGCCCACCTCATGGTGCTCAGGACTCAGCACTAGCGGGAATGGAAGAAACCATTCTTCCAAGCTGCCTTCCCCAGGCTCCACATTAATGATATGATCACACCCAGAGGCCATACCTGGGACGCCATGAATGGGTTTAGTGTCACTAAGCACCTAACAACACAACCAAGCTTAAGTGTAGATTTGGGGGGACATTGCAAACTATAACAGAGGGTGAGAGAGTAGGCCAGGACACACGATTGGTAAGATGTGGATCTGGCATTAAACCCAGATCATCAGAGTCTGGGCAGAGAGTGTCTGGCCTGGGACAGCTGGTGCCCAGGTCGTGGCCTGCTCAGCCCACCCTGCATGGCCTGTCTGCTCACCATGTCCATGTATGTCAGCTGCTCTGCCAGCATCTTTGGCAAGAAAGACAGTACGGTTTTCACCACAGGTGACTCTGGCTCCAGAGCGGGCCCTGGAGCTGCCAATGGTGCTGGTGCTGGTGCTGGCTCAAGTTCTGGATGTGGAGTAGGCACTAGGTTAGGAGGAAGGTTTACCGGCATCAGTTGCTGTCCACTGGTCTTTCCAGAAAGGGTCTTTCCACATTAAAGGGGATTCCAGCCCCAAAACACCACCCTCAGAGACTCCTTCAGGCTGTAGTTCACCTCACCATGTGTTTCTTCCATGCTGGGCTCCGGGCATTGTAGCTGAGTGAAAGTGATGTGCAGGTGGTGTTCTAGCCCTGCTCCAGACAGGGTGACCTGCACACTGGTCACCCTAATTTTCCATGTGAGGATGTGTGAGGGGTCATCAAGATCTCTCGAGAATATGTTGGGCCAGTTGACTGTGGAGGAATCCATTGTGCTAGGGGTAGGTATGTGGGAAACAGAATCAGAAGCCAGCCCCTCAATTCACTCTGCCCTCCCAGATACCATTTTGTGTCCTGGGCCCCGGGACTTCTTCCACCTGTGCAGAGAGAGCTGCAGCCCACACCCCAGACCTCTAACTATTCTGGCAATGACAGACCTGGTCACTGGGCAGAGATTATGCCAACCCTCTTCAGCTCTAGCTTCACAGGGAGCAGATGGAGCTGAGGCTGCTCTAACTTTCCCAGGCATATCTCGTAGGTGACAGAGTCAGCAATGTGCCCTGAAGAGGACCCACACACACCTGACAAAGATCCAGTCCAGGAACAGGATGGTGGTAAAGTCCTATATGTAACAGAGGATCTTGGCAAAGTATGAGAGAGTCAGCTTCTTGACAGCAGGACCAGCTACTCCCCCAGAGTCTTTTTGGTGCCTGACTGGAGGGTCCTCAGAGTACTGACCTCCCAGAGACCAGGGACTGACTTCTATCCATCCTAAGGGAAAAGAGGGGCTTAGGTCAGTGACAGCACCAGGGACCCATGAGGACTGGGGTGTGGAGCTCAGAGGAGAATGCCACCCTGCAGGTATGTGCGATGTGGAGGGCCTGAGTGTCCATGCTGAGGAAGGTTCTAGGATTTCAGAATTAAATTTGATATGGGGGAAGTGAAAGACCAAACAATCAGCATCTTCAAGGATTCCTCAAGGTCTTTGGTCAGCTGTGGAGAAACAGCCCTCCATGTTGGTTTCTAGCATCAGGAATCATGAGGAAATAAACTTGCTGTGAAAGCCACCAGCCTGTGGCCTGTGTAATGGCAGCCCTAGCAAACAGGTATAGCCTAGAGTGATGACCTGGGATGTTCCCTGCAGCATGGCAGAAGTGGAAGTGCGAGGGTCACATCTTGTTCCAGCAGCACTGAAAGGTGGAGCTGCATGGAGCACTTCTCTGTGGAATACGATGGAGACATGTGAGGGCACAGCTCTGACCGGTGGGGCAGTGCCATGTTCACTCAGATGACAGATTTCACGTGATGACAGCTTAACTTTCTTCTTGTCGTCCCCCATTTTGTGTAAAACCTTCCTAGTAAGAGTCTTAGTTAGTTGTCCTGGAGAAGGCCTGGAAAGGAATGGGAGCCGGCTGCTACCTGGATTCCTCATGTGAGAAGCTAGGACCGTAGCAACAGCAGGGACTTGGAAGCAAAGTTGTCCTAGCGGAACATGGGAAAATCACACAACTGTTTCCTCTGACAGTGTGTGATGAAGGACTTGACAAGGAACTAAGTTGTCAGAAGCCAGGTTCCTCTGGGGATAAGACTGTGTGTGACCTAAGTGGGAATGCCCTAGAAGAGCCCCAAGGGAATCTGTATGTTCAGGTTTAGATCCATGATTACCCAGGTCACCACAGGTTGGTTTCTGTGGAACCTTTCAGTACCCGCTCTCACCTGTAACCAGCGTTGGCTATAGTGGTTGCTGTGGCCAAATTGCCCACTATCCAGAAAGATGATGTGGTTGGACACCTGAAATGTCTCTTTACTGATCTCTTCTGGGGAACTCTGAGAAGGGAATGCCTGGCAGCCGGGCCAAGGTGGATCAACAGCCTCTCTGGCTGTCCCCAGAGGGGACACTTCCATGAACAGTTCTGCTTCCCCAATCAGGCGTTTAGGAGCATCTTCATAGATCTCCTGCCAGGGAGGAACCAGACCACAGTATGAGGTCTCAAGGAAAACATGTGGGTAGACAAACTTAGTCTCAACAGTTCCTCTGCTATCCTGCCAGCCACGACTATAGATGTAAGCAGGACAGACTTGCCAGGGTTCCAACTGCCAATGGCCTGGTTCTGCCCATAAAAAGTCCCCCTCCTCTCCTGATGTCCCTATATATACATATGGGGCTGGAGGTGGGCTGTGGGGCTGTCCAGATGAACTCAGGGAGGACTGACCTGGTTGGATGTGCCCTGAGCTGTTCTGTGTTACCTGTGAGTGACCCTGACCAGATGGCCAGAGGCATTCGATGGCAGGGCTCATCCAATCTAGGAATCTCTGGAAAAGATTCCTTCTCTTGGTGGCCCTGGGAGAAAAGTCTGGGCACAGTGAAGAGCAGCAAGAAAACATCTTGCCCCTTCAAGCATTTCCCATCAACTGAACTGGCTAGAGCTGGTCTCTAGAATGTAGATGCCCGGTTACCGTTCATGGTTTGGTGTCATGGGTAGACAAGGCTCAAGCTCAGAGATGAGAGAATTGCAAAGAGAGGTGGGGTGATCATGGACTAAGACTCCCAAAAACCCAGGGCCTAACAGTGTAATCTTGGAAGTGACTCTCCCTCTGGCCCTAACTTTCCACTCTGCACAAGCAAGATTTTAAAATTAAATGGGATTTCAGTTACCAGCAAGGAACTCTAAGATAGGGCCACCACTGGCCCTAACTCCAGCTCCAGCTAGCTTCCTCCACCCTGTAGCCCATTCCTTCAGCAAGACAGACCTCTGCTCACTCACCAGCAGTGCCCATTCCATCTACTGCCCTAGTAGCATGTGGCATGCAACTTTTTCTTTATTTTCTTTCATACATTCTTCCCCCTTACATTGTCCCCTCCCCCTAATTCTCCACCCTCCCAGAGGGAATGGATGGGTCAAGAATCACAGTTCTGAAATACGCTAGTATTGTAAGGTTCCCTGGGATCCTTTCTTTTACTGAACCACCTGCAAAAATGGTGATACTGCTCTTCAGACACTGGAATAGAATACTCCTCTGGAGACCACATTGCTAAACACAACAGAAGAGAGACTTTGGCACTCATCAGTCCACAGCAGAAGGGAAACACACTTGCTCCTAGCCCAAGAAACATTCTCCGAAAGGATATTCAAAAGTTAATATATCTCTCTATAGCTAAAAGTAGAAGAGCGACAGGTCTGAGTAAACCAGGAAATATGTCTCCATCAAAAGAACACAATAACTCCCCATCATCTCTTGAAAAAACAGAAGACGTTACCAAAATGTCAGAGAAATAATTTAGAATATTTATGGTGGCAAAATTTTATGTCTTTAAACAGAAAAAGAGAAAACAAACTAAAGGATATTAGGAAGTCCTTCCACGGTATGAAAGAAGAAATGGACACTCTAAGAAAGAATTAGATGGACTATTAAAGATGAAGTCTGTAATACAGGAAATCAAAATCTCTTGAAAGTAATAAAAGTCAATTCAATCATGCTGAAGATCGAATCTCCAACGTAGAAGGTAAAACCTGTGATCCAACAATCCCACTCCTTGGTATCTACCCAAAGGACAGAAGAATTCATAATCAGAAAAGTGCTTGCACATCCATGTTTAATGTGGCATCATTCACGATTGCTAAGACACTGAACCAACCCAAATGTCCACAAATAGATCAATGGATTGAAAAACTGTGGCATATATACTCTATGGAACACTACTCAGACATTAAAAGAAAAAAAAAAAAAACAAGACCCTGGTTTTTGACAGAAAGTGGATGAATATGAAAGATTTACTGCTGAGTGAAGTGAAGTAAGCCAGGCTATGAAGGAGAGACATCGAATGTCCCCACTTAACATATACTGTCTGTACTCTATGACTGAAACTTATTGACTAAAGGATGTAGAAACACAGTAAATGGTTGTGAATACCAGATATACTGTGGGTGAAACAGTAGAGTCTGAGGAAGGACATTTAGAAGAAAAATAGAAAGAGAAAGCATTAATGGGACAAAGAAATGTGGTATTATCTGTTAAAGATGATTTTCTAGTATTATTAACTGGACTAGGGAGAAATGTACACATGTTGGACTATTCACTTTGTAAGCTAAATAACATGATTGAATGTATAAAAGAATATGAAATTAAAATTTTTTAAAAAAAATTAAAAATTAATATTTCATCCTTGTTGTCCCTGACAATAAACCTTTCGATATCTACAATCAGACCATGTGCTTCTGTCAGTCCATGCAGTGGAAGTGCCCTCAATGGTTGAGCACACACAGTGGGTAGTCACTCACTTCTGACCAGAAGTAACACCATCACTTCTTTGTTGAGGTAAACAAAGCAATGTAGTCTGTGTAGCTTATATCAACAGGAATTTCTTTCTCATAGTTCTGGAGTCTGGAAGTATAAGGTTTGGGTGCCAGGATGGTCAGGCTCTGGGGAGGGCTTTCCATTGAGTTTGACCAGTGACTGGGTATTTTCTCTAATGATATGGGTAGGGGGTAGAGGGGCAAAATATGCACTGGGGTCTCCATCATAGGGTTTGTAATCTTCAGGAGTGCTCTACCCTCATGACTTAATTACCTCTCAAATATCCCATGATGTAATACCATTAAGTTGGGAGTGTATCTAGCCTAATAGGATAAACCAGTTTGAGATTTGATATGTGCAACTAGCCATGGACAGGGAAAAAAGTATCTTCATAAGGGTGATGGATATGAGGGAACAGTATGTTTTATCAAGACATTTAGTATAAGAAACATGTGTGGAGAATAGAATATTCTCTTAATTTTCTTCATTCTATCTGTATGATACATTTCATTGTCAAAGTCTTTTTGTTCTCCAGTATCAAAGAAAAAAGAGATTTTAAAAGATGATTGTATTCCTTCATTTGAAAAGAAAAGAATAATAAGGTATTTTATTTCTTTAAGATGGAACAATTAGTTGTCCACATAAGTGGATCTGAGAAAAAGAAATATGTGACTTAACAGAGAGAGAAAAATGTGGTTGCTGAAATATTAGTTGTATCTTGAATGCACTCTATGGCAACAATGGAAAGATCTGAGCATATAATAATAGGACAGGTGTAGATACCAAAGACAGGGGAGGGAGCTGGATAGTCAAAGGTGTGTGGGAGGGACTCAGGAAAGAAAAACTTAATAGACACAAGAATATAAAATTCTCTGTTGAAAATGTTCACGATAATATACCTGATTAGATTGTCGCATATTGCATGCCTATTTCAAAAAAAACATACTTTGTGTGGGGGGAATAGCAGTTAGCATAATGGTATGTCGCTGGACTCCCATGTAGTGGACCGTGGTTCAAGTCCCGGACCTGGTGGCTTAAACTCAGGCCGGTGCGTAAGTGCCCAAGATCCTGAGAGGTGAAGGGATGGTGGCATTGCCATCTCCCCCACCCTAGAAGGGGGTGATTTCTTGCTTTCTATCTCTCTGTCTCTCTCTGTCTTTCTGGCGAGCACACACGCCCTATAGAAAAAGCCTCAAAAAAAAAATTATTGTGTGCTATAGATACGGACACTGATGGAATAAAAACAAATTATAAAACAAACAA
>AAPY01710319.1:0-18087 GCA_000181375.1 Tupaia belangeri
GTATCTCTGTCTGTCTTTCTGGTGAGTGCATATGCCCCATAACAAAACTTCTCCAAAAAAGGAGAATAATAATAAAAAGGTTTGTACCAAAGTAGACTTGTTATTTCCATTTTTTCTATGAAATTTTTGAAGACCCTCTTAGAAATTGATTTTTAGAACATATTTTAATACCCTCTAATATGAATAGGGTAAGTGTCATGTATTATTTGTCTACTCCAATCACCAGGGTCTTTAACATGGTAGACAATAACAGATTATGTAATAATCGATTAGTGTCATAATAGCTGTTTGCTGTTATGACAAATTTGGAGGTTTCAAGTGTATGTGTTGTTTTATGGTTACCATGAATGGTTCACCCAAAGTTCATCAGTCACATCCTGCAGGATGTCCTACAGTGCCATCACTAGGCACCAGAGGGTTCAGCTTAGACATCCCTGATCTCATTTGCCACTATAATCCATAGAACCATTGAATCCACTGCCTTTATCAAAGAAATGCTCCAGTTTTCCCAGAGCTCTTCACATATTCATTATGTCCTCTGCTTCTCAGTTCCTTTGCCTATGGCTTTGTCTCCATCTTGAACATCCCTTTATAATTTCTCAGCTAAGTGTATTCTCCTGCCTTTGAAGGCACAGTTTAAAATCTACCTTTCTCTGAAGTATGTCTTTGTCACTGTAGACAGCAGGAGTCTGTTTCATCTCTGACCTCTAATAATACCTTCTGTTTAGGATGGCAAGGCCCTAATGGTGCTTTTTTAAAATTCTTTCTTCTTCTTTTTTTTTTTAGAGAGATTTTTGCTATAGTGTGCATGTGCTCACTGGAGAGACAGAAAGACAGAAAGCAAGACAACACTCCCCAGGGGCCATGGTCATGCTGCAACCCCTTTTCTTCCATTTTCTTCTTGGGATTTATGGCACACACACATATGGGCATGGCATGGGTTTCAATCCACTGGTCCAGATCACGAACCCCAGTCAACTACGTGGGAGTACAACAACATAACCGTTATGCCATCTGCTGGTTACTCAAGGGGCTCATTTTGAATCCTCTTTCTGTGTGTGTAATCTACAGTTGATTCCCAAAGTGACAGGCCAGTCCAGGGAGAGTCCCTGAAAAATACATAGGCTGTGAAACCTCAGGAGAGAAGAAACCCTTGGGACTACTGATCCTTAGATGTCTAGATACAAAATAATTGAACTGAGAATAAAACTCACCATTTTTTGTTAGCTGCGGTTGCTTTGACACTTAAAAAAGAAGATATAACTAATCTAGTTCTATTCCACACGTGGTGAGAATAGGCCGAAGGTGAGTTCAGAACATGATGTTCCTATTACACAGCTGTGGCATGACCGTATTCTCAAGTCCACTTCTGACGTCCACACGTACTCGAGCATCTGCGTGCTTGCAGACTACTGAGTCACTGAGGTAGGGAAAGGATGGGCAACCCTCTCAGACTCAGTTGTGATTTTCCACTTACTTTATCAAGGTACCCTAGTGTCTAATATGTGAGCTCACCAGCTTAAAAATATATTTACAGACATATTTATGCAGATCTTACATTAAAAAAAGCATGTGTGCACTTATTGTCTCATTTAAATTGCATAACAGACCTTTGACGTAGTTATTGTATTTTACAGATTAAAACATGAAGCTCAGAGAGGCTCTGGTGAGTCACAGGTTGAACTCTGAGTCTTAGAACTGGGGGTGAAAATAGGTCCTATGGCTCCTGGTTTAGTGTTCTTCCTGCTCTCTGTGTATGAAGAGCTTTTTTCTCTAAAAAGAGACAATTGAGATTTGACAACTATGCCAGATTAGAAAAAAAAATTATATTCTAAACCCATGTACCTCCAATAGTACAATCCCTCATCACAGGTGACACTACAGAGTGTTTGAAATGTGGCGAGTTTGACTTGAGATGCACCATCACTGTAAACTACACGATGGATTTCATGATTTGTCTGAAAACAAGAGAGAAATTAGATACATCATTAAAATTGTTATGCAAATTACATGTTGAAGTGATCATACTTTGGAAATGATTATTTTAAATAGAATTATTATTAAACTTGATTGTATCTTTCTGTTTTTACTTTAAAAAAAAGATCTCCTAGGACTTCTAAATTGCCCATGAGGCTACATTGTATATCTACCGGGCATTGCTGGTCTACACTGTGTTGTAGAATCACTTCCACAGCTGTAGCTTTAACAATACTGTGTGATGCATTGATATATTTTAAAATGCCTTTTACTGCTTTTGGATTGCTAACAATACGTGCAGCCTGAATCAGGTCTGAGTCAGGGTAGATTATTTTGGAGGATAGTAAAACAACCTGGAAATATTTTAGCCCTAATGTAGCTGAGCTTAGTGTTCCATAGCTGGTTAAATTAAGCAGATACTATTTACCATTGTTCATGTTTATGTTGACAAAAACATAATTTGTATAATGTTTCTTCCTACGAACACAACAACATAATGCACTTTGTGTAATAGGCTATTTGGCATGCACACCACATGCCAATGGAATATCTGAGTTCACTTGCAGGTGGCAAATTACTGACATGTAAAATCGTATAGTTTCTGTCCTTCATCCAAGGACGCCTGCCATTAGATGTTTTCCGAAGATGGGCTTTATGTTATCCTATGATCCTTTTTCAGACAGAGAGGCAGAGATGGGTTCAGAGGGGAAAACAGGAAGAAGATGATTTCACTGACAGGACACAATACTCTAAAACGAGGTCTCTTGAACTTCAATGTGCACACAAAGCTTTTGGGGCTCTTGTTAAAATGTACATGTTGATTCAGTAGGTATGGGTAGAATCTGGATTGTGCTTTCTTTCTCTCTCTCTTTCTCTCTCCCCTCTTTCTTTCTTTATCCTATTTTCTTCTTTTTCTTTCTTTCCTTACTTCCTTCCTCCCTTTCTCCTCCCTCCTTCCCTAAATCTCTTTCTTTCTTTCTAATTTTCTTTCTTTCTTTCTAATTTTCTTTCTTTCTTTCTAATTTTCTTTCTTTCTTTCTTTCTTTCTTTCTTTCTTTCTTTCTTTCTTTCTTTCTTTCTTTCTTTTTTCTTTCTTTCTTTTTCCCTTCCTTCCTTCTTCCTTCCTTCCTTCCTTCGTTACATCCATACATCCTTCCTTCCTTCCTTCCTTCTTTCTCTTTTCTTTCTTTCTTTCTCTCTCTCTCTCTTCTTTCCTTCTTTCTCTTTCCTTCCTTCTCTTTTTTTCCCTCCTCCTCCCTTTTCCTCGTATCTTCCTTCCATCTTTGCCCAGGGACTGCATGCATTCATCAGAGGGTAAGTGGAGAGGGGAAGCACCCTCTATGGGGCATGGTCACACTGCTATTCCTTCTCCATTTCTCTATTCTGTCAGGATTTTAGACACATGCATGTCCATGACCAATGGAGCTTTTCAAGACAGCAGTGCCCACATTCAAGCTGCACAATTGCCCATGTCATGTGGGATCTGGCTACCTTAACCACTGCAGTACGGGGCTGGTCCAAGCTTGTACAATTCTAACAAACTGCCAAGTGATGCTGATGGTTCCTTTGTGAACCACAATGAGTAGCAAGGACTCTATTATGGTTTGGATAATGATTTTCTCCTAGAAGTTCATGTTTTGAAATTCAGGCCTAGTGGGCAGATTATAGTGATTGAATCTTGGAGACACCAGACTGGTGCATGGATTAATGCTGTCTCGTAGGAGCCCCAGTGAATTCTAGTTCCTGTGATGAGGACAGGTCATTCCAAGAGAGAGCTGCCTGCAGCTTGCTCTTGCTCTGCATGTACCTACAACCCTCCCTGCTTCTGCAGGTCATGTTGCACGCTGTCCTGATGCTTAGCCTACACCTTTGGACTTCCCAACTCCCAGAATAATGAGTCAATGGTTTCTCTTTCCATATAAATCACCCATTCCCAGAGACAGCAGATGATGTGGTGGTTAAGGCACTAGACTCCCACATGGCCAACTGCAGTTTGAGTTCTGGACCTGGCAGCTTGCTGTCTCTCTCTTTCCCTCTCTCTTGCTCTCTCTTTCTCTCTCTGGTCAAGTTACAAATAATAATGAAAGATACAATAAAATAAAATAATTCTTTTAAAAAAATCACCCAGCCACAGGCATTTTTGTTAGTAATGCAATAATAGACTGAGACAGACATAACACATGGACATGTTTTAGGAAGTAGGAGCTACAGGAAAGAGTGACCCGCTGAGTGGAGCAGAGGACAGGGGCAAGGACACTGGGCTCAAGTAAGTAGCATGAGGGAAGAAGAGATGTTTTACTTGAACAGAGACCCACAGTAGGAATAAGGGAGAATGCAAAAGCATCAGATGGATGCTGAGAGTGGTCAGTGTGTTTGTGACACTCAGGACAGGTGAGAGGCATGGATGAAAAATGACATGAGATTAAAGGCAAGGAAAGAAGTATGAGTTTTCTTGGATACCCCTGTGATAGTTCTCTGCGCAGTCTCTGTGACTAGATTACCCATGAGCGTGCTAATTAGTAAGGGAAGAACAGAAAAGAACACCCTGGGTCTTTCACTAATAAGCAAAGGGCAACCCTTTGCTCATAAATTTCCCATCTCCATCCCTTAGGATAAGGAGAAAAAAAAGAGAGCAAATATGAAGGACACGTGTTCTGTAGAGTTTGGAAACCTACTCAGAGCACAGCTGTTCAGTGTCACTAAGTTCATGTGTGAAAACTGAGAGGAATTTGGGAAACAAGCAGTAGCGACCTGAAACCTCAGGAATTCAGGTGGAGGGATGAAGTGCAGCTTGTCCAATCGTGCCAGTAATAGATCAGAAGCCAGAAGAGACAAGATGCTTCCTGAAGAGCCAGAGACAGATAGATCTTGAGTTGGCCAGGTTGAGAAAACACTAACCCCTATGTCTCTGTACTCTCTGGGCAAATGTGAGTAAAGAGGGCTCTGTGAGCAGCCCAGCACAGAAAGAAGAGTGGTCAGATATCTCAGAGGGAAGGACACGGTTCACCCAGAACAGGCAGCTCCAAGGATGTGCCATGTGTAGCCCTCCTGAGGAGAACAGTGGTGTAAACAGGAAGTGCTCTGTTGGAGCTAGGCTGTTGGCACAGCCTAGAGGCAGCACTAACTCCTGGGTTTAACCCAATGGCCTTGGTGAGAGTGGTAGGCACAGTCCAGAGGAGGGCCCGAGATTCAGGGACAGGGCAGTTTGGCAGAATGCCATTCTACCATCATCCAGCTTTACTGGTGTGTAAGAAGCATAAACTTCCCACCAGGAAATCAATTCATGTTTCGATTAAAAATAGAACAAATGCACAAATCAAAAAGGGTTTTCTGAAATAAATTCTGGATCACACCAATGCTAGCATGTGAAGTGTCTTTAGAAAGTTCACGGAAAATGCATACTATGAAAACTACACATGGCTTTCAAATTTTCCTTGTTCTAAAGTAGACTTGTACTTTAATTCCATTTTCCACAGATTTTTGAATTCCTTCATATGTTTTATTTTATTTTTTAAAACTATCACCTTTTTAAAATTAAACTTTATTTATTTCTTTATTTGTAATTTGTTCAGAGAAGGACAGAGTGAGAGAGAGAGAGCAAATGAAGGAAATGAAAAAGCAAGCCTCCAGGTCTGGGATTCGAACCTCAGTTGGCCATTTTGGAGTCAAGCACCCTTAAACACCACACCAACTGCCAGCCCCAGGCCTTTATATGTTTAAAAAGTAGTGTACTGATGGCCCATCACAAATAAGTTAAGGAGACTTTGGAAGTTATGTAGTTCTTTAAGTGGACTTAGTCATCCTTCAGGTAAGAAACCAATTTAACTCTGCGTAGTTCAGCATGTCTGAAATCATATGCTCCTGGGCTACTTCTTTTTTCAAATTTGCTACAGGATGAGTGTGCTCATTGAGAGAGAGAGAGAGAGAACTCGGGAGGGGGTGTGTACACATCACGATCTGTTCTCCATTTTCTCTGGGAACATGGGCACAGACACACACACACACACACGTGCACTGGCATGCCCGGTGTGTTTCTCAGGTTGCCTAAAGTCAGCCCTGTGGGATCCAGCCAACTTAACCGCCTTGCCACCAGGTTGCCCCCCCCCCGGGCTATTTATTTCATATGACTTCTATTAACAGCTCCTGGAGTTAACATTCTGCTAAGCATCCTTGGAAAGCTTGATGCACAAAGTCGCACTTGACCTTACAGATAGATGCATTCTGTACACGAACCCCTTAGGCAAGGCCAGCCCTGGGCAAAGGCATCCTTGCCAGAAGAAGGTTCACCGCCCCAGCTTCTTCCTACAAACCTTGTCAACTGATGTGCCTGAGAAAATCCCCCTCACAGTCTCCAGCATTGGTATGTTGCTCATTCTGCAGGGAAAGCTTTTGTTCTTGCTAAAATAATTTGAGGTAGTGGAGGGGATAGAGGGAGTATTGATGGTTCCCGCACTCCATGGGTAGACAGGGGCTTACTGACTGCATTTGATCTGAGTGCTGGCTTTGGTGTTCTGTTTTTGTTTATTTCTTTTTTTCTTTTCTTTTCTTTTCTCTTTTCTTTTCTTTTCTTTTCTTTTCTTTTCTTTTCTTTTCTTTTCTTTTCTTAACAGAAATTTGCAGTTTGCATAGCTAGGAATACCTGGGCTACAGGGAGCTGGAGGCAAGCTGGGATTTTGCTGTCTGATTGAACGTTTTTCCTCTCATCTCTGCAGATTTCTCAGAGGAGAATGGGTGTAAGAAACCACTCTGCTGTGACTGAATTCCTTCTCTCAGGATTGACGGAACAACCAGAGCTTCAGGTGCCCCTTTTCTGCCTCTTCTTAGGGATCTATACGGTCACTACGGTGGGGAATCTCGGCATGATCTTGCTCATTAGCCTGAGTCCGCAACTTCACACCCCCATGTACTATTTCCTCAGTAGTTTGTCCTTTTTGGATTTCTGCTATTCTTCTGTCATTACCCCCAAAATGCTGGCTGGGTTGTTATGCTCAGAGAAGGGTATCTCCTACTCTGGATGCATGACTCAGCTGTTCTTCTTCTGCATTTTTTTAATTTCTGAATACTACATGCTGGCAGCCATGGCCTATGATCGCTACGTGGCCATCTGCAGACCACTGCTCTACAATGTCATCATGTCCCCTCGGGTCTGCTCTCTGCTGGTGGCTGCTGTCTTCTCAATAGGTTTCACCGATGCTATGATTCATGGAAGCTGTATATCAAGGTTGTCTTTCTGTGGGTCAAACATCATTAAACACTATTTCTGTGACATTGTTCCTCTTATGAAACTCTCTTGTTCCAGTACTTACATTGATGAAATGTTAATTTTTGTCATTGGTGGATTTAACATGGTAGCCACCAGCCTCACAATCATCATTTCATATGCTTTTATTCTTACCAGCATCCTCCGCATCCACTCTAAAGATGGCAGGTCCAAAGCCTTCAGCACCTGCAGCTCCCACATGACTGCTGTTCTTGTATTTTATGGGTCTAGCATGTTTATGTATCTCACACCAGCTTCCAGCACTTCACTTATCCAGGAGAAAGTGTCTTCAGTATTTTACACCACTGTGATTCCCATGTTAAATCCCCTGATATACAGTCTGAGGAACAAGGAAGTGAAAAATGCATTGATGAAACTTTTAAGGAGAAAAATACTTTCATAATGAATATATTCCTGATTAAGATTAGTTTTATGTATTCGTAATCATATTTGGATGTATCTGTTTATATCTTAACTCTATAATATAAAGTAATTTGAGATGAAGTGAAATTATTTACAGACACGCATACATAAAACATATGCACACATAAGATTATTAAAATGTAAAACAAATCTAAAAATGAGACATTAGCGAATATTTTAAATTGAAAGTTTAATACCACTGCTGGGACTGAATATCAAGTTTTCAGGCTTAATTTCCTGAATCCAGAACAAAAAGGAAAATATAATCATGGTGTATTTTGAACTAGAAAAAAAAATAAAAAACACTAAATTTCAAAGATGTTTCTTTTGTTAAAATTTGCAAAGAAAATATTGAACACTAAATTTCAAAATTTTTTTTGTTAAAGTTTGCAAAGAAAATATTGAACAGTGTGATGGAAGTTATCACAATTTTATAAATGTGAAGAATTTTTCTTACTTTTTTTTCTTGTAAAGTGTTTATTAAAGGCCAGTGTTATATGAAAATGGAATTCATCTAGAAGATTCAATTAATATAGTCTCAGTAGTCGGCATCTGGTGATTCAAGGATGAGACTTAAACTGTCTAGATGAGGAAATGGTATTTGTAGTCTAATCTGAATTTTTTTTTTTTTTTAGTTTTATCAATATGTATACAGCATCTTACTAATTTCTGGTATTTGTTTCTTTGGAGAGGTTTTTGCTATAGTGCGTGTGTACTTGCCAGAAAGACAGAGAGAGATAGAGAGACAGAAAGTGAGAAATCACACCCCTCACAGGGGGATGGCCACACCGCAATCCCTTCTCCTCCATTCTCCTCTCAGAATCTGGGCACGCACACACACACATGCGTGGCGTGAGTTTAAGCCACCAGATCCAGGACTCGAACCACAGTTGACTACATAGGAGTTCAGTGACATAGCCATTACACTAACTGCTGGTCCCTCTAGTATTATTTTTTGAGTTGAATTTTTCTCCATAGACTATAAATTCAGTATTTTTCATTTCTTTCATATGGTACGTTTTGAATTGAATATAATGAAAAAGTTTATGGTTTTCAAAAGTGAATTCTTATCAACATACAGAACTATATGGAGAATGTGATGTGCTAGTTAAGTCATTTACTCAGCATATTATCATGGACTATGTGCCAGGAACTGAAATATTATGGCAGATGTGATAAATAAAGTCTCTTCTTACTTTTGTGGGTTGGGGAGGATTGGAAGACAATTCTGAAGTAAATGAACAAACATGATAATTATAGACTTAGATAAATGATTTAGATATATAATTATATAAATGCATTATATAATTATCATTTGGTCAAGAGTTACTCTCTATTGAGCTCTTCGAAGAAGGGAAAACTGAGAAGAAACCTAAATGAAAAGCATACAGTTCTGTAAAAACAGAAAAGCAGCAGCAAGTTTAAAGTCCAAGGCTATAACAAATTTGGCTATAGTCAAAAAACAGGTAAGACAATGTAGCTGAACATTAGTGAAAGAGGGGAAAGAGGTACTGAAGGGGTTAAGACAAGTAGGCAAAAAAATGCCAGATGCTATAAGGAGTGTAAATCTTATTCTAAGAGCCATGAGAAATCATTGGTATGTTTCAAAAGCAGAGTGCTATAATCTGTTTTACATTTGAAACACATTTTATGGTTATTGATTAGAAAACATATGGATGTGAAGGGATTGTGAAGTGACTGTCACCCATAGAGGGTGCCTTCTTACTTTCTCTCTCTTACATTCTCTTACTTTGTCTCTCTCTGGTTAGCAGTCATGCCCTTTGACAAATACAAAAAATAGATGAATGTGTGGGTATGTGTATTTTGTGAGGGGAGTCCACATCATGGACACATCCTAAGGGAATGAATTTCATACTCTATGGAATACTACTCAGCCATAAAAAAGACCTTGGCATTTGATAGAAAGTGGTTGGATATAGAAGATCTATTGCTGACTGAAGTAATCCAGGATATGAAAGAAAGGTATTGTGTGTATCTACTTAATATATACTGACTATCTGCACTTTATGGTAAGGATCGATATATTAGAGGGCATAAAAGCACTGAAAATAGTTAGCGATGATGAAGACAGTGTAGAATGGAGTGAGTGGGAGAAGGGAAGAGTATGGAGAAGCATAGCAAGAGAACAAACAGAGAGGCATGACATTAGTGGGATTCAGATATGGTTTATTACCTGTTGATAGTAATGTGTATAGTATTCTCAACTGGATTGATCTGAGAAGTATTTCACATTGGGTAAAGTCTTTTTACAAGCAAAATGATAGTGATTGACTATTAAAAAATAATAGGAATAATAATAAAAATAATCTGGAAAAAATGAAAAACTATTGGATGATGATGATGGGGGGCAACATCTAAGCTAGGGCTAAAGAGCATTTCTTTTTTCTTTTCTTTTCTTTTTTTTTTTAGATGTTCTCTTGGCATATATCTCAGTTTAAAGTTTTGGAACATTTAGGGACTTCTGCTGGGAAAATCAGGATGTCAGGACAATAGTCATCTCTGTTGTTTCTTCTAATGTACAATGAATAAAAATTTTAAGTATAGGAACAAGCAGATGGCATAATGGCTATGTCGCTGGACTCCCATGTAGTCGACCACAGTTCAAGTCCCAGACCCAGTGGCTTAAACTCACACCGGGTGCGTGCACATGCATGCCCAAGATTCCAACAGGAGAATGGAGGAGAAGGGATTGTGGCATGGCCATCCCCCCGGGGGTGATTTCTCGCTTTCTGTCTCTCTGTCTCTGTCTTTCTGGAGAGCACAACTGCCCTATAGCAAAAAACCTCTCTCAAAAAAAATTAAGTATAATTAATACATATTTTCTAAAATTTCTGCCCCCCAGAGAACACTTCTTTTTTCCTGTCTATGACTGATAAATCATAGAATTCTGTTCTCATGTCCCAATCTCTGGAGGCCCCCTGGAAACAGCTAATAGAGGCCCTTCCCTTGATTAGCCCAGGCTAGCACTCAGTGCAGAAAAGCAGCAGGTCTCCTTTGAAAGCAGTGTGAAACAAATGAGTAACCCACTGAATCTTTGCCAAATGATTGCAGTTGAGACAAAGCACATGGAAAGCCTGGATGATCTTGGATACATTTCTATTGTTTATGAAGCACCCAGTATAAATTATTATTTCATTTTAGCTGCCTGTACAGATTAGTCCAATACCAGTTAATGTAATGACTATGTTAACAACAAAAGAGGGAGGAAAATTGTAAATCTTCTCATTTGATAAAACTGATTATTCTTTTTAATTGTTTAAAAATTTGCTATTGAGCTTGTGCACTTTCAGGACAGAGACACACATTGAGAGAGAGAGAGAGAAAGAGAGAGAGAGGTCATCCTCCAGGGGAACAATCAAGCAGAAACACCCAGAAATCCCATCCTTTCCACTCTCCTCCTGGGATTCTGGGTGTACAGGTCCACATGTCCAGTATGTGTTCCAAGTTGCTGGTCTGGGACTCAAACAACACAGTCAGCCATATGTGATCTAGCTGCCTTAACCATCATGCCACTGACTGACTGAGATAATATATTCTCAGAAAAACTCTTTATGCAAAGTAGGGAATGGAATATGATAAATTACATACTTAAAATTATTAAAAATCCATGTACCTACCTATCTACGATGACTAAAATTCTCAGTGAAATGATCAATTTTAAGGGAAAAAACTGCATTTTTCAAAGAGGAAGTTAAAGTACAAAGAAACTTTTAAAAAAAGTATAGTACAAAGAATTATTTCTAAGATAGAGTCAAGCATAGAATATTTACTAGTGAATCCCATAAGCAACATTAAGACGTATATTTTCCAGAATACAGAAAAATTTGAGATGGTCACCTATTTGTTAGATGTAGTTCTGATATTAAATCCTACATGACAACCTGGAAAACAGTATCTAAAGACTGATTTCAGCAATAATATGGAGGATCTATTCTGAGTGAAGCAAGCCAGGATATGAAAGAAAGATATTGTATGTATCCACTTAATATATACCGACTATCCACACTTTATGGTAGAGAGCAAAATATTGGAGGGCATAAAAGCAGTGAAAATAGTAATGGATGCTGAAGACAGTGTGCCACAGGGCGAGGGAGAAGGGAAGAGTATAGAGAAGGACAGCAAGAGAACAAATAGAGAGGCGTGACATTAGTGGGACACAGAAATGGTTTATTACCTGTTGATGATAACATGTATAGTACTCTCACCTGGACAGATCTGAGAAGTATTTCATGTTGGATAAATTCTCTTTGCAAGTCAAATGATATATAGTGATTGAATGTTTAAAAAATAATGAAAATAAATACTAATAATAATAATCTGAAAAAATGATGAAAAGCTATTTGATGATGATGATGTAGATAGTAATACCTTTGTCTTGACTGATATGCATGGTAATCATGCTGGAAAAATATAATGCACTGTAAAGATATATATGATTACATGTAATATAAAAATTATGATAATAAATTAAATTAATAAATTTAAATAAAATAATAAAAATACTGAATATATGTAAATGTTCTAAAAACTAATGCTATCAAACCAAAATACCAACATGTTAAAATTTTTTCATAAGTTCAGTGTCTATTTAATTTAGGAATATATCAAAACTTATTTTATATAAATTGATTCTATTAGTAAATAGTGACCATCTTTTTAGGTGCTTTGTATCTTTCTAATTTCTGATGTGAAACAAAAGAATAAATCCCCCCAAAAGACCTTCAAATGTATTTCTTATTTTTTGTCAGAAAGTATGTCCTCATCAGAGAGAAACAGGGAAAACAGAGAGAGGGAGAAAACAATCCCCAGTGGGATGTGGTCACACCACAATCCCTTCTCCTCCATTTCTCTATTCTGTCAGGACTTGGGGCAGGTATACATGCCCTGGTATGGTTTTCAAGCCATCAGGACTGGACTTGAACTATGGTCACCAGGCCATGGACTGACCCCAAATTCTTTTGGGTCATGCAGAAATAAACTGATCTCACCTCAAAAAACAAGTCATATTTAATATTAAAATGAGAGGCATAGGGACCAACAGGTGGTACGAAGGTCAAGGCACTGGACTCCCATATGGCTGACCACAGTTCGAATAGCACCTGGCGGCTTGCTTTCTCTCTTTCTCTCTCTAGTGAGAGTACATGTACTTCAGTAAAGTAAAAACGTCGATAATAATAACTAATAAAATTAAATAAAAAATAATTTTTTTAAAAAAGAAAACATAATTTTTAAGGAAAAAAGGTCAGTGTTTTATATAAGAAAATCTCAGACTCTGTAGATTTAAATGGAAAATTTAAAAATTAAGGAAAAAATTAGAATAAACTATAAATGTAATACAGGATGAGTAGTGGAATAAGGAAGAACTTTTTAAAACAGAAAACTGGGACCAGCAGATGGTGTAATGGTTACATCTCTGGACTACGTAGTCGACCATGGTTCAAGTCCTGGACCCAGAGGCTTAAACTCATGCCAGATGCATGTGTGTGCATGCCCAAAATCCCCGAGAGGAGAATGGAAGGGAAGGAATTACAGTGCAGCCATACCCCCAGGGAGTGATTTCTTGCTTTCTGTCTCTGTCTCTTGTGAACACACTCTCTATAGCAAAAATTTCTTTAAAAGAAAAGAACACAGAAAACTAAAAGCTATGAAATAACATTTAAAAGACCACAAAATGGATTTTGCTAAACAACCAAGGACATACCTATTTAGATAAATTATAAACACACATAATACATATATCTTTAAGTGCACGTGTACCTACAGGGGACTTCAGAATTTTTTTAAAGAATTATTTTACTTAACTTTATTTATTCATTTTAATTTGACTGGAGAGAGACAGAGACACACACACACACACACACACACAGAGAGAGAGAGAGAGAGAGGGAGGGAGAGGGAAAGCGAGAAGGCAAGCTGCCAGGTCCAGGACTTGAACCATGGTTGGCCACATGGGAGTCTAGTGCCCTTAACCACCATGCCACCTGCCGGTCCCTGACTTTAGAATTCTTATTGCCAATTAAAATTAAAGAAACAAATGTGAAATCCATGCAGTTTTTAATAATTTTCCATGAACCTTTTTTTATAGTTTTTTATTTTATTTTTTTTTATGTTGAAGATGTGTGTACACACAACAGATAGAGAAAGTGCCCCCAAGGGGGCCTGGTCATGCCACATCTTCCTCTAGGTCTCCATTCCAGCAGGATCCTGGGCTTGAACACAGGCCTTCCATGTCTTTCACACTGAGAGAGACAGGACTGAAATGTTGGGCCACATGAATTCAGCTTCCTCTGTGCAGTATAACTGCTACCCTAGCAGATCTGGCTCTCCATGAACTTTCTGAAGACTTCCCCTATGTACATAAACAAATGTATATGTAATATATTTGTTTATATGTAAATAGAACAACTGTTCTTTTAAAAATTATTTAATTTGAATAATTAATTATAAATACAATAAAAATAAATTATTAATTTATTATTATTTAATTTCACTTATTATTATTATTACTGTTTTTAAAAATTTGCTGTATGACATGTACTCATGAAAGGTAAAAAGAGAAAGTTAGCTACCAGGTCCAGGACTCAAACCAGGGTCACCCACATGGTAGTCCAATTCCTTAACCACTACACCATTTGCTGGCCTAGAATAACTATTCTTAATAACTCACAAATCACATAAACAAACACAACAAAATCAAATACTGCATGGAAAATCTGGAACAGAAAAGAAAACAATACCAACATGAAAGTCATGGAAGAGTTTTAAAAGGCAAAAGGAATGTTCATCCTTGATAATTAAAAAAAAAAATCTATATTAAACTTAGATTTTTAGAAACTCATTTGAAATGATGTAATAATTGAGATGTATTGTTGGCAAGATTGTGGTGATATTGGAGTGTTCTCATACTCAACTGTATAAAATTTTTGAAGATCAATATATAGCAAACATTCTAATTTGCATGTCTCTGGGAGTGTTTCTAAGATATCAACAAGATTGAGGATTTTGCGCAGCATATAATTTAACTTCCTAATATGCATCAAAAATGATCAACCGTCAACTATCAATTTAAGTGACCCTGAATTTTTAACAAGAGTAATTTGTTCAAAAGGCCATGCAAAATAAAATCAGACTGGGTTCTGGGCTTGAGGTAGCTGTCAAGACTCACCTTCTTACTGAATCTTTTTGTTTACTTTTATTTTTGCATTTAAATCTTGGGCATGAATACAAGAGGAAGGTTAGGAAAGTTTTGAAGACAAATAATTAAACATGCAATCTTTGAGTTACAGGGCTGTGGTGTCGTAATGAGGGTGAGCCATTGATTTATCTTGCAGGGATGACTTTCTTGGGCCGTTGCCCTTCAGGGCTCTGGTTCTGGTTATGGTCTCCAGAGACAGGTGATCTTGGAGGGCTCCACAGTCCTGTCTGCTGTGCCCCAGCATTCAACTCTCTGCCAAAAATCCCTTTGCACTACAATACGTCAGCTTCAATTCTCTGAGGTCCTCTCACAGGAATCTTTGTAGTCCCAAGTATTTGGACCCAAACTTATATAGGCATGACTGCTGCGGGATATCTTAAATGGGAAGCACCAGGTAAGTGGACCACAGCAATTTCCTGTATTTTTTTTTTTTTTGGAGAGATTTTCACTGTAGGGCGCGTGCGCTCGCCAGCCAGACAGAGAGAGACATATAGACAGAAAGCGAGAAATCACCCCCCAGGGGGGATGGTCACGCCGCAATCCCTTCTCCTCCATTCTCCTCTCGGGATCTTGGGCACACACGCACACGCGCCCGACGTGAGTTTTAAGCCACCGGGTCCGGGACACGAACCGCGGTCGACTACGTGGGAGTCCAGCGACATAGCCATTACGCTAACTGCTGGTTCCCAGCGATTTCCTGTATTTTTAAGCTTTTTCTCATTCATCTGAAGGTGTCTGAGCCTAAAATTCTCTTTAGAACACAGTGTGGAGTTAAAGCCCTGTCTGTGCTACTAAAGACCTTTAGAGTTCAGGGTGTTTCACTTCTCTGGATCTTGACTCCAACTCAGTGACTTTACTTCTTTTTTTTTTTTTGTGTGAGTTTTTTTTTGCTATAGGGTGTGTGCGCTCGCCAGTCAGACAGAGACAGAGAGACAGAAAGCGAGAAATCACCCCCCAGGGGGGATGGGCACGCCGCAATCCCTTCTCCTCCATTCTCCTCTCGGGATCTTGTGCATGCATGCACAGGTGCCCGGCGTGAGTTTTAAGCCACTGGGTCTGGGATGTGAACTGCGGTCGACTACATGGGAGTCCAGCGACATAGCCATTACACTAACTGCTGGTCCCAAACTTAGTGACTTTATAATGGAGTCTTAAGACTATTTTCCTTGACATAGTCTCTCTCCATTTATGATGAGGAATACAGTTTAAAATTAGACTAAAGGTCTTTTCCTTAGATAGGAATACATGTTCTCTCAAATGGATTAATTAAACAAAAAGATTTAAGCTTCTGCAACTCTACTAGCTATTTCAAATTTTAAATGAGTACTAAAATGGAATGTGTTGATGCCACAGCTGGGCAGTAATAAAGCATGGGTTTGGTTTCCACACTCCTCTGCTCATAACCCACTGTAGAATAGGAACTCATTAGCCTGTCATTTGAAGTAGAGGCTGCAATCTGTCCCATATCTAATTTTCCAGCAGTATCTCTCACCTCAGGTCTATTTCTAACTGTACATTTTTACTTCACTCAGACATAGCCTCCACTATCATGTCTCTACATATTTTCTTAATCTGTCCCCTTTCACTGAAATGCACCATTCTACCCAGTCCTAATTCAGACAGTTAAAGATTCTTTCCAAATTTCAAGTTACAACCACTACTTTTACTTCTGTGTGACATATTGCAACCAGCCATTCTTCAAGGCACGAGGCTAAGTGCTTTTATACATGGTTCGACTCCAACCCTACAAAGAGCGTTGTTATTTTTATTTTACAACTTAGCAAACTACAAGGTAGGCATTATGTCTACATTATACAGATTAGATTCAGAGCAGCTGAGACTTTGCCCAGGTGTACACGTTGACTGTGTGCCTAGGCCAGGTCTGCATGAATGTTCCTGGGCATTAGAGCATATGTTCTCTAGGAAAGCTCGCTTTTGTAGAGTTAGCAAATGTTACTGAGTCTCTAACAGGTGTGCAGTGTAGACCTCCTGAGATAAAGGGGAACACTCTTGTCACTGAGGTCATGCAGTCCTCAGTCCTCCAATCTCAGGGACGTTCTTCCTCCCAACAGGACAAAAGCAATAATCTTAGAAACATCGCATTTTAAATTTATTCTCGAGTTATCAAAGTGATCATTTCTTTATCTTTTCACTGAAAATAAGATCCCCAAAGGTAGAGATCTTAAATAATTCATTATTTTTGTAGTTGCTCATAGTCACTGCTTTACACAAAATATTCTGAGAATAAATGATAACTGAATTAGACAGAAGAGGAAAATTCACACAGGTACATAAAGAGCTGTACATAATAATATATGTTCAAGAAATAGCCGGTATGACACTTAAATCTATCAAACTATATAGATACATTTCTAAATGATAAGACATGATTCTGTGAAGACTCTGTCAAATCTAAGAACAGTGTCAGGCAGGAGGAACTAGAGGAAATTCTCTGTCCTGTTTCAGTCTCTTTTGACACAGTGCATTTGTTAAACTCTGACGGAGGTTGAAACATAACGCTTAATATATCAATTTTCAGTGAGGAACATTGAGCATATTGTTAAATTTTTTATTTTACAAAAAAGGAAATCTAAAGTTGAGTGATTAAGTAAATTTCCTAAGATCCCCCTATATTGTAATGCAGAGCCAGAACTAGAATCAAGTTTTTCTTTTTTCTTTTTTTTTGGAAAAGTTTTTGCTATAGGGCATGTACATTCACCCAGAAAGACAGAGACAGAGAGACAGAAAGTGACAAATCACCCCCCAGGGGGCATGACCATACTGCAATCCCTTCTCCTCCATTCTCCTCTTGGGATCCTGGGGATGCACGCACGTGCACCCAGTGTGAGTTTAAGCCACCGTGTTCGGGACTCAAACCTTGGTCAACTACATGGGAGTTCAGTGACACAGCCATTACGATAACTGGTGGTCCCAGAATCAAGTTTTTCTGTTGTAATTTCTGCATTACAGTTTTTTTGTGAGGCTATTCATGGAATTTGAATCCACACTAGTGGATTAGACAAGACATCTTGTCTAGTACTTCAAAGTTTTGTGGTTGGTCTTATAAAATGTTTCATATCAGGCACACAATTATTTGATAAGCTATGCCTTTGTTATGACTTTCCAATTAACTATTTAGTATAAGGGAGACACTAATAGTCAAAAGCGTGAGGAGCCAGAAGATGATATAATGGCTATGTCACTGGACTCC
>AAPY01710331.1:0-11261 GCA_000181375.1 Tupaia belangeri
CACCATCATGACACAGATTTCTGTAGTAATATAGATGGGTGGGTGGAGAGAGACAGACAGATAGGAAGAAATAGATATGGAAGAAGAGAGAGAAGGAGAGAGAGTATCTGACACCATATAAGTTAAGCATAGGGAACAGGCCTATAAGTTTTTGCTACTTCTCAGGCAATCCATTCAAAGAACCAGAAAGCACTCCAGACACAGAGGGCTCTTCAGTTTCATATGCTAAGTGGGAGGGACAGTTGTTTCCAGATCAGTCCACTCTCCTAAATTCCAGCCACTGTCAGTGCCCACTGGGCCACATGAGCCATGATGGTCTGTTTTAAGAGTGAGAGTAATGATTTTTATAAAAACAAGAGGAGCACCCATCTTTTGGCTGCTGCTCTACTGAATCTTCTGTATCAATTAAATCAGGAAAGTCTGGAAATTTACCTTCCCCCACATTGTCCTCTGGAAGAAAGCAAAGACAGATACACACCATCTCACAAGCAGCTTTAAAATCATATTGTCTCTACAATTATAACTATCTTTAGATCCCTTGGTCTCCTACATCCCATTGCAAATGGGAACTATTAAACTCTTACTTCAGGTCAGTAGGGGGTGTAGTGGTTAAGGCATTGGACCCCACAGGGCCTACTGTATGGTATGAGTCCCAGACTTGGTGACTTGAAATTTCCACTGGGCATGTGTGTGTGTTTGTGCCCAAAATTCTAAGAGGAGAATGGAGGAGAAGTAATTGCAGCATGGCCATCCTCCTTGGGAGGGGGGGGGTGATTTCTCACTTTCTCTCTGTCCCTCAGACAAGTGTTTGCATCTTATGGCAAATTTAGAAAAAGAATAATACAATAAAGAATACGCTCTCAATCCAGATCTGAACTAATGCTAAGTAAAAGTCATTCAGTTCCTAGGTCATTTCTGTACTTTTCCAGAACTTCTGCCATTCTTCTCCTATATACTGATTCGATAGTTCAAAACAACCATTTGACTGTTCCAAGGAAAACTGTTTTCCCAATAGCAATCCAAGCTATTGAAATTGTCTCCTTAAGCCATCCATGCATTAAGCTTTCTACTCCCAAATTTTCACCAGGGTATCTAAAGACAAAAAGAGAAGTAAAAGTATTTATCAGTTTTGAGGCTTTTGTTTTTATCAAGACCGTAACAGCAAAAACCTGGGTGTTGGCTGAGTAAAGTAATTTTCTAATTCCCTTTAATGCCCTTTTGTACACCAGGATCTAGGCCTGAATAATGTGGAGCAATGCAGAATTTTACCTAAAGAAAACCTTGGTCAGACAAGAAGAGAAAGAGGGAAACAGTGAGAGAAAATGAAGGAATACAGAGGCAGGGGAGGTAGATGACCTCTGGGATGCACCAAGGGGAAAGCCAAGAGTGGGAGGCCTCTTTCTGCTCCACAGGGAGGTCTCTTGAACCACTGGCCTCAAAGGCTTTCAGAAAACAAGCTATTATCTGATAGCATTAAATCCATCTAAGGAGCAGGATGAAAGCAAGGGAAGGGTGCATTCGTTCCATGTGATCTAAATCCATACACTATGAAACCCAAGATGCTACATGCACTTGAAGATGCAGTCTGGACTTAGTATTAGAGGTGTGCCATGGGGTTCACAGTTACCGTGGGTGAGATAATTGAGTCATACAGGGTGAAGATCTTTGCCGGGAGATGAATGAAGAAACTGCAAGAGACTCAAGGTGGGGTCTATAACCTGAACCAAAACTTAGCTGAGTAAGTTAGAATGGGAGCATCACCAGCCTGATCAAATAGAGAAATGAAATTTGAGCTGTGTCAGCCACAGATCTAGCCTCAGAGGCCAGAAATATATTCAGAGAATTACTCTCTTATCCAATCATCATTCAAGAACTCAGCCCAAGTCAGCCGTAGGTGGTTAAAATCACCAACCATCCAAAACACATTATATAGATGTGAAGACCTGTCTTCCTTTACCACCATGAGGTCAATTTAATTTCACTCTTCACGCATACATTTAGACACCACTTTAAAAGGGGACAAGATTGGGGGCAGCAGATGGTGTAGTGGTTAAGGCCCTGGCTTCATACATGGTCGACTGTGATTTGAGTACTGGATCAGGTGGCTTGAAACGCACATTGGGCATGCCCAAAATCCTGAGAGCAGAATGGATAGAAAGGGATTATGGCATGGCCAAATCATCTCCCCTAGGGGATGATTTCTTGCTGTCTGTTTCTCTGTCCCTCTCCCGCAAGCACAAACACCCTTTGACAAAAATTTTTCATAAAAAAAGAGAAAGTAAAATGGGGAACAACATTAGAAAGAGGGAGAGGGTAAAAAACTGAGTTATTTCCTAAGGAAAATAATCATTTACTTAAAGGGACTATTTGACTTTATGAATAAAATTAAAGCACTAGATTTGTCTAATTATTAGCTGTTTTCCTCTACTATACAGCAGGTGACACTTGCAAAAAATAATATCAATTATTTAAAAAAATAAAGAAGCTAATTTTATTTTTGCACATATGACTTTGTATAATTAAACGTATGACCCAGTTACAAGTTCATGGTAGCATAATGTTCATTCATGGTACATAACATTCAGCAAGTTAAATATGCAAATGCCTGCTTTAAATTATTTTAAACTTAATTCTTAGGTGTGAAGGTAAGGATAAAATGGTGCAGGTCCTCTGACAAAGGGAAGAGTCTGTTGATGAACTTGGTGGTAGGAGATGTAGGAATCTGGATTAGGGAGGATTATGATGTTGGGGAGAAGTAGAGATGTTGAAAGACAGCCATGGCCGTTTCTCTATCCCCTCCTAAATTACAGTAGAGCTGCCAGGATTACTTACATATTTTGATACCACTCTCCACTTAAGAACTAGGGGATGACAGGCCATCAAAGCAGTAACCCGTGGTTCTACGCAGCTAAGAGATGGCTGAATTTAAAAGGCTGAGTTTCTGAGCAAGGCTGTGGAACAAAACTATTCCCACATATGGGTCTTCTGGCCTCAAGCCAATTCCCCCTTGACTCTCTAGCCCACCTTCCCCAGTTCCACATTCTTCATGTGTTCAGCTCTCTAGGAATCATCTACTCCATGGCCCCATATTCCAATACCTGGTCCCTGGCTCTCTGAACAGCACTTGGCTTAGAGCAACTTAAAATACTAAGTCTAGGGACCAACATGTGGCATGATGGTTAAGGCACTGGATCCCACGTGACTAACTACAGTTTAAATCCTAGAACTGGCAGCTTGAAAATCATGCTGAGCGTGTGTGTGCATGTGCCCAAAATTCCAAGAGGACAATGAAGAAGAGATTGTAGCATGGCTAATTCTCTTTGGAGAGTGATTTCTCACTTCCTCTGTCTCTCCCTGGCCTGGTAAGCACATGTGCCTTATGGGAGGGGAGACTCATAATGAGATATTGAACTTTAGAAGTAACAAGCTATTTTAGGTACTGTGGGGACACGTTTAGAGAGACAACCTGAGGTGTGGGGGCATGCTCTGAGCAAACACCACCTGTCCTTTGAAGCTTTGGCAGAACCTTGTAACTTGCCTTTCCTTTCCTTTTTTTTTTTTTTTTGGGAGGTTTTTGCTGTAGGGTGCATGCATTCAACAGACAGACAGAGAGAGACAGAGAGACAGGAAGTGAGAAATCACCCCCCAGGGGGGATGGCCATACTGCAATCCCATCTCCTCCATTCTCCTCTCGGGATCTTGGGCACTCACGCACACATGCCCGGTGTGAATTTTAAGCCACCGGGTCTGGGACTCGAACCACGGTCGACTATGTGGGAGTCCAGCGACATAGCCATTACACTAACTGCTGGTCCTACTTGCCCTTTCCTTGACCCTCTCTGCAGACAGAGCAGAGTGGAAATTCCTAGTGGCATTCCAACAGAAACACCTGATGAAGTTCAAGAAACATCTTGAACCCAATTAGCAAAGTCCAATCCCTGCTCTGCATCTGAAAGGTTCTTTAGCCTTGTCTGGGTGTGGTGGTGCACACCTTATGGAGAGATTCTTTAGCCTTAAGCTGGGTGTCTCTCCATTAGAAAAGAAGATAGTGGGATTTTCTCTTGATGGGATTATCACCAAGGGATATACCTGGTCCAATATGACTAAGCCCTTATAGATTTGTTACCTGCTTCTTATTGTCTGTAACCTGGCAACGAATCGATGAAGTGTTGTAAAACATACACATGTAATGTCTTCTTGTACTATAAAGAAAGAGGCCCACTTTGGGTGGCTCAAGCAGCAGCTCAAGCAATGGCATAAGTTGCTTGGGCTACCTAGGCTCACGCTGCCTGTGTCCATTCTTACTCTATCTCTTTGTCTCATTCTTTCCAATTCCCTGGTCCTCTCAAGATGGAGGGCTTTCTCTTTCTTGTCCTCTTTCTCTTCCTCACCAGCAGCCCCTGATCATGAATCAGCTAGACCCAAGCCCTGGGGCAGACGCCGACAAGGTACCATCAAGAACTCAGGCTCCAGTGTTGTAGAAACCTCGGTTGTATTCCAAAAACAAGCTCTGAGGTCTTCAATACTGTATTTGATGTCTTCAGTCTGCAATTGACTCATTTTTTAAAATGATGATGTTACCTACCTCAGAGGAATTTGGAGAGAAATCAAATAAATAATAAATGTAAAATCTCTTGGTACAAGGTCTAGCATTATTACACTCTTACCAAATAGTATGATAATGGTGATGATGGCAATAATAATGACATTAAGAAATTATGAGAGGCCACAGGGTGATGTGGTGGTTAAGGCATTGAACTCCCACATGGTAGAACACAGTTTGAGTCCCAGATCCAAAAACTTGAATATCATGCCACGTGCGTGTGGGTGCATGCCCAAAATCCCTAGAAGAAAATGGTAAGAAGGGATTGTGGTATGGCCACCCTTCATCCCAGGAGTAATTTCTTATTTTCCTTTTTATTGTCTCTCTCTTTCTCTCTCTGGTGAGTGTACATGCCCTATAGCAAAATCTAAGAAAAAAAAATGTTACAAGAAAGAAGGTAAATTGCTTAAGCATGTCTCTTGTTCTTCACCAGCATTCATTTATTCACTTGAAATTGAGACTCGGGGACCTACAGTTACTTTAACCTCCATATTGTTGTTTTCTTCAGGAAGTTTAAAAATGTTTTGAGTTCTTCAAATGGACTTTGTGTCCAAGAAGTGGTATCAGGAAAGAGACACCAGATTTCTTCCCTATGTGCATACTGCAATTGGAACTTTCTCAGCAGGGTCAGTGTCATGCTCATCTGGGGACATGCCTGCTGAACCTAATGATAATCACCCCCCCCCAGGGTCATGACCCGGGGGGTCACAGTCCCTTCTCTTCTATTCTCCTCTTGGAATCTTGGGTATGTACGCACATGCAACCAACATAAGTTTAAGCTGCCATGTTCAGGACTTGAATCACAGTCAACTACATGAGAGTTGAGCAATGTCACCATTATACCACCTGCTGGTTCCCTGAACCTAATAGTACTTTTGAAAATAACTTAACACTTTCTCCAAGAGATACTTGGAACCAGTTCTAGGACACTCATCCCATGTCCTGGCTTGGCTCAAAGTTCTGGTCACCAGACCCTGATGGAAACCAAGAACAATGGAAAAGAGTAACAAGGAGTTTGTCTACTTTGTGAGTCTTCTCCAGCAAGTGGGTACCCTGAAGCACCTGTCAGATTTTCTGCTGATCTGGGGGTCAATGCTTCAAGGGGCCAATAAGGTCCTTTTTCTTCCTCCACAGCTTCTTTATGGCTGTGATCACTTCCTTGTTTCTTAGGGTGTAGATGGCAGGAATCAGCATGGGTGTGACCATTGTGTACAGGACAGAGACAGCCTTGTCCATGGGGAAAGTCTGAAAAGGCCTTGCATAGATGTAGACGCAAGGTACAAAGATTAAGGTCACCACAGCAATGTGAGAGGCACAGGTAGACAGGGTCTTGCTGCGGTCCCCCCTCGAGTGGCTTCTGAGCATGACTAGCAGGGCTGTGTAGGATCCCAAAAGCACCAGAAAACACATCAGGGTGACCAGGCCATTGTTAGACACCATCAGGAGCTCAAGGACGAAGGTATCTGTGCAGGCCAACTTGATCAGCTGAGGCACATCACAGTAGAAGTTGTCCAGCTTGTCAGGCCCACAGAATGGCAGATGGAGAGTCAGGCCAACCTGCACAATGGAGTGAATGAAGCCCCCCACCCAGGAGGCTGCCATGAGGAGCCCACAGACTGTCTGATTCATAATAATTGTGTAGCGGAGGGGCTGGGAAATAGCAACGTAGCGGTCATACGCCATGACCGTCAGCAGGAAGATCTTTATGCCTCCAATGAAGTGGAAGAAGAAGAGCTGAGTCAGGCAGCTACCAAAGGAAATAGTGTGGTTGCCTGAGAGTAAATCCACCAGCATCCTGGGTGTCATGATGGAAGAGTAGCAAAAGTCCAGGAAGGAAAGATTGCCCAACAGAAAGTACATGGTTGTGTGCAGATCTGAGTCAGAGGTCACAATGGCCACAATAAGGAGATTTCCAGTTACAGTCATAATATACACAGTAGAAAAGATAATGAAGGAGAGAAGCCTCAGATCCCATACCTGAGAAAGACCCAGAAGGATGAATTCTGTCACCTGGGAATGATTTACTGGATTCATCTGCTTGGTATAACCTGGTGAATGAACTGCTGAAGAAAATGGTCATATTTATCAGGGGATCTGCAAATGTCTCTGAAATAATTTCCTCTGCCCCCTCGAGGGATTCCTCTACTATTTCATTTACCATAAGAAGAATTTTGTGAGTGGTTCTATAAGACACTAAACATTTGAATACCATATATTTGGTTACGAACACCAGGCATAAAACTCAAGAAAGCATTGAGTCCTTTTCCAGGTTTTGAGAATTAAAAATAATCAGCCTTCAAAACTGAGACAGGGAAAAGATTGTTAAATTGAAAATAAATTTCAGGACCGGCCCTATGGTATAGTGGTTAAGGGAGCTAGATTCCCCATGGTCAGTCTTAGTTCAAATACCAGCCTTAGCAACTTGCAAAACATTGAGCTTATGTGTGTGCAAGCCCCAAATACCGATGGGGTAGAGAAATGGAGAAGGAATTGTGGAGATTGCTTTCTCCTTCTCTCTTTCTCTCTGTCTCTCTCTAGTGAGTGTGCATACCTTAGCTATTAAAAATGTAAGAAAATGAATTTGAGGACAGCAGGTGGCGTGGTGGTTAAGGCTTTGGATTCCCACATGAGTGACTGTAGTTTGAGTCCTGGATCTGGTGGTTTGAAACTCACCAGGTGTGTGTGCATGCATGCCCAAAATCCTGAGAGGAAAATAAAGAAGGGATTGTGGCATGGCCATCCTCCCTGTGGGGCTAACTTCTCACTTTCCCTCTCTCTATCTGTCTCCCTCTCTGGTGAGTGCATGAGCTCCATGGGGAAAAACAATTAGAAAAGAAAGAAAATGAATTTCAATTTTGCCAGCAAGCAATTAGTAAAAAAGGACACTTCTCTGAAGTCATCCAAGCCTGACTTCCTTCATTTGTAATATAAAATATACTTAAATAATCTCAAAATCTCCTATAGTTTAACATTTTACACCACATATGGTCTTTATTTATAAAACCTGGTGAATTTCTGTATGCCAGACATGAGACAGTTTTCATGGACTGATATCTAAATTGCTCATCAGATTCCTGGATTAATATTCAATTGCCATCTGTGATGACAAAGCTCTGCCTTGCATATCTTTTGGGTTGTCAGAAAACTCATGATGTATTTGTTTTTTTTTTTTTTAAGCAGAAGTGTGTAATGACTTTTCCAATAACCCAATATTTTCAGTCCTATAGGAAGCTAAAATCATGGACAAGAAAGCAAAATACAAATCACTGTTATTTCACTTTGTAAGGGTAGTGAAGAATTGTTTTCCTTAAAATTAGGTAAGAAAACACCTGACAAAGAAAACGTCCTGTTCTGTGGTCTTGGGAACTCTAAAGAAACAATAGTCCTTGGGGAAATATAGGAGAGGACAACTAGAACATTAAACCACTGCCAGAGAGTATCAATGTTAATTTTAGGGTTATTACCTGAAGAGTAAATTCCTATTCACCAGGGAAACAGCAAGAAGTAGCTATAACTATTCATTGAAATTGAAAAATCACCATCTAAATGCAGAGTTTCTCAACATCTGGAAACATGGGAAATTAAAATGTATTTTTATATATTTAAGTACTTAAGAACATGCTAAGCTGATTATTTAAATGAGTTCTGGAATAAATCCCTTTATATTCCTTAAGAAAAATGTGAATTATCATTTCAACTTAATTGTAAGTATGGTTTTTCAAATATATCTTTCTTCTATTGTTTTTTATTTAATAAATAGAATTTTATTAAATACTTTCTGCTTACTGGACCCAATGCTACACACGAAAAATTTAGAAAAGAATAAGACAAAAATTATTTGATGAAACTAAATGTAAAGCACTCTGCAAGGACCCTCCTCCCAGCACTATTTGCATCATTCTGTGTGTGGCCTCCTTCACACATACACTGTGACCTCAAGCACACCAAACTACTTGACGTTCCCAGAACTTGTCAGGCACAACCTATGCTTCCTTTATTTCCTTTATTTAATCTCTATAATGAAATATTTAGTAAAATATTTCAAATTCACAAATACCTTGGAATTTCTAGTTCTAACATGTAAAAGTTTGGAAAGTCAATAGTCTCATCCTTAAAGCAAGAAAACATTGTGCAAATTCAGAGACAATGTCTTTTCTTGGGCCAAGCAGAGAAATGAGGTCACAGGACAATGATCTAAAAACATATACAGAAATCTAACAAAATATGTACAAGTTTTATATGAGAAAAATTACAAAACTCTGATCAAGTCAATCTAAACACTAAACAAATGGAAAGATAGTCCAATGTCGTGGATAAGAATTCTCCATGTTATCAAAATATCAGTTCTTTCCAACTTGATCATTAAATCAATCAAATTGACTTACTGAAATCTCAATTATAATATTCAAAAAAGTTATTTTGTGGTTTTCAACAAACCAATTCTAAAGTTTATATGCGCTATCAAATGATGCAGAATAGCCAACAAACTATTAAGAACAAAATTGAAGAACTGACTTCACCAAACTTCAAGATTTATAATAAAGCTACAGTAATCAAGACTATTTGATATTAGTGAAAGAATAATCAAATTGATCAATGGAGAGCCCAGATATAGATTCTCATAAACACAGGCAACTGATTTTTGACAAAGGAGCCTAAGCAATACAATGTAATAAACTTAGTCTTTTCAACAAATGTTTCTGGAATGAGACATCCATAAGCAAATAGAAAAAAGGAAGGATGGGAGAAGAAAGGAAAGAGAAAGAAAGAAAGGAAAGAAAGAGAGAGAAAGAAAGAAGAAAGAAAAAGGCAGAAAAAAGGAATGAAGGAAAAAAGAAAATCTAGATGTAGACCTTACACTCTTACACTCTTTCTAAAAACTAACTCAGAATAGATCAGAAATTGAAAACTTTTATAATACAAGTCTATCAGTAATTGACATCAGGTTAATGCAATAGCAGTTGTGGTTTTGCATTGTTGAAATTTGCTGTTTGATATTGAATATATTCTTAATAAATGTGGCTCTCTTGTACACCATTTTCCATTTAGTGCTCTATTTTTCTTTTTGCTGATAACTTATTACATACTGTTTATTTTATGTGTATTTTATTTAGACTATGGAAATGATGTTAGACAAACAATTTCAAGAGATTTTCTTATTCGATTTCACAATGGGTTGTAAATCAGTGGGGACATCTCCCAACAATGCACTTGCCTCAGGAACTGGTATGAACATACAGTGCAGTGGGGATTCAAGAATTTTTACACACCCATCTCCCACAATCCATTGGCTATTTTTAAATGTCAAGCCTTTTCTTTTTTTCAATCAAGAAAAAAAGGACCAGAGGATGAGTTGAACCTGGGCACTGGAGGGGGCCACAGGCTGAGGCAGTGGCTCCCTTGCCCAGCATCTAGTTCCCACAAACTGACTTCTCCTTTTTACACTTTTTTGTTTTATTATTGTTGGTGTTTTCTCTATTTTTTCTTAATTTTATAATTGGAGCCTTGGGTGAGATTATGCCTGCCATGAGAATCTACTCTACACCATGACATTGGTGCCTCAGTGTTAGCCAACAAACTCTGGAGTCACTAAGTGGTTTGACTTTCATACGGTGAATGCATTACGACTGTACTGACCATGGAACAAACACACATCTTAAAAAGAAAATGTGCAATAACTGAGTATGTCCCTGCTCAATATATATAACAAATGTCTGTGCTCCATAGCTGAAACTGAAAAGTTGGAAGGTATAATAGCAGGTAGGGCAACTGTAGATACTAGAGACAGGGTTTCAGGTAGGGAGTAGAGGAGGTGGAAGGGAGCAGATCAGGGAAAAAACAAACAACACATTCAATAAACACAAAAATGAAAAATGATCTGCTGATGATAATGTATACAGTAATGTCTTTGGCTTGACTAATATGCACTAATTCAGGCTGGGAAAAACCATACATACTATAAAGATATACAGTGATTAAATCTAAATTAAAAATAAATAAATAGGGACGAGCAGTTAGCATAATGGCTATGCTGCTGGACTCCCATGTAGTTGACCGCAGTTCGTGTCCCAGACCTGTTGGGTTAAACTCATGCTGGGTGTGTGGGCATGCGTGCCCAAGATCCCAAGAGAAGAATGGAGGCGAAGGGATTGCAGCGTGGCCATCCCCCCTGGGGGGTGATTTCTCGCTTTCTGTCTCTCTGTCTCTCTCTGTCTGTCTGGTGAGCACGCGCGCCCTATAGCAAACACCTCTCCCCAAAAAAAGAAAAAAAAATTTAAAAAGTGTAACAAAGAAAAACTTTTCCAAAGAAGAGAGCCTTGAAGATGAGAAGCATTGTAGCTGGCCATTGGAAGTTGACAGCTGCCAAATGAGAGTGAACATTGAAGCTGATCCTCTACAACTACATGAGAAGTTGCCGAAGAACTCAACGTAGAGCATTCTCTGGTAATTCAGCATTAAAAGCCACTTGGAAAGGAAAAAAAAAAACAAAAAAGCAAAAAAAAAAAAAAAATCTCAATAAGGGGTCAGCAGGTGGTGCATTAATTAAGGCACTGGACTCCCACATGGCTCCCTGTGGTTCAAATCCTAGACCCAGTTGCTTGAAAAATTACGCCAGGCACATATGCATGCAGATCCAAAGTCCTGAGGGAAACTGGAG
>AAPY01710333.1:0-34710 GCA_000181375.1 Tupaia belangeri
CATGGGACCTACCCCTTCTCATCATCTCTCAGGGTGGGAGGGTGTGGGCAAAGGCCTTGCACACTCCCTAGGCCCTTTCTTCAGGGGCAGGCTGACTGTCACCCCTGTGCCCCAGGGTGATGTTCTCTCCTCCCTGAGTTCCTCTCTGTGTTAAACTAAAATCCTCCCCCTGGTATTGCTCACTGGGACCCAGGGGTGCCCTCCTGCAGCTCCCTGGGCATCTGTCTCATCCATGAAGGGAGATGTCAGCTGAATGGCTGAAGCAGAAGCCGATGGGGCTGACTCTTCCCCTCACAGACTGTTTTCCTCCCTCCACAGGAGTGCCGGAGGCTGAAGAACTTCTCCTCCCTCCACGCCATCCTCTCTGCTCTGCAGAGCACCCCAATTCATAGACTTAAAAGGACCTGGGGAGAAATTTCCAGGTGGGTGAACTCAGGTGTTAACTACACAACAATGGAACTCTCGGCCCAACTGCAACCTCCACTGTCAAATCCCTGCTCAGTTGCAATGAGGATGGGCCCAGGAGACAATGAGAGAACTGCCTTCTCCAGTCCCAGGTTGCCTGCAGACTCAGATATGCCCAGTAGAAAACAACCAGGTAATGGGCATCCTTATGGTTTTTGACTAAATATGAACTCACACCCTGTCCTTTATTCCCAAATTTCTCCTTCCTTTCACCCCTTTTGGCAGAAAATCCTCCAAAACATTGCACCGCCTTTGTGCCAAGGGCCATTCGCTAAACCAGGATCTGATCATACAGGTAAGGGGAGACAGGGAGGTGGGCACTCGTGTTTAGGGTCCAGAAAAGGTGTAAGGTAGGGAGGGGGAGCGGCCAGACATGTAGAGACATTTACAGGACATTTTCCTGCCAGGTTATGTCTAGACAAACAGGAAGAGTTCCGAGACGCCCCTGGTACCGGCACGTGTGCATGGTGGCTGGAACCATGAGGAAGTGGGTATCTGCCATGTTGGCAGGACTCCAGGGCATGCACCCTGTTACAAGCAGCCTCCTCCAGGCTGTGGGGGGATAAATAGGCAGGGCAACCTTCCACATGCAGACCAACCCGCCTGTCCCCAGGAGCCAGGCCTCTGTGACTGCATCTGTCTCTGTGTCACCTCCAAAGGAACTGTCTGCACCATAGACAGGCAATCAGGAGAATACCACAGCAGGTGGCTAACTGCTCAGCGCTGGGTCCCAGTGGGTACACGGGGACAGATGTGTGTGTTTTCTGCTGCTCCCTGCTCGACCTCCTCACAGACAGACCACTCAGTCAGTCACAGGGCCTTACGCACTGCCCCAGTGAATGACGACACCCACCCCAGATAACTTATGTGCAGGATCTGGTGGCTCACACACGGATCCTGGATCCATCATGATCTGACCCCAGAACCAATCATGTCATGGGGCAGCAGAGTGACTCTGGCTCTGGCTGCCTTCTGGACACACAGTCCACACATCGAGGCCTGGCCAGTGGAGGTGCTGAGCTGAGGCGTGAAGGCAGCTGGGGCAAGGTTTCCAGCTGTGGGGGAGGAGCTGGCCCGTCCTGTGGGGCCCTGGGTAGTCACTGTTCCTCTTCAGCCTCTAACTTCTACTCTGGATGATCCTGTTAGTCAGCTTCACAGAGGGCAGTGAGGTTCGAGGGATAAAGGGAAAGAGGCACGTGTGTGCCTGACGCTGTCTCCCAGGGGCAAGGGCAAGAGCAGTGAAGACAGATGTGAACCAGGTGTCTCAGACACAGTCCCCCTCACTTTCCAGATGGGGACCCAGGCTCAGGGGGAAGGTGACAGGACTGAAGAGACACCCCAGTGAGTCTTGGAGCTAAGTTAGGAGCTTGAACCAGAACCTGCCCCAGGTGCCAGGAGCACAGAGCCACCTGAGCCAGGCCAGACGTCTACGGCCCAAGCAGGGCTGGGCTGCCACTGGTGAGGGGAAGGTAATCCCACTACTGTTTTTCTGACCCTGACAGGTGGGGACCACCAACTCAGCCACCCTGGGGATAAACCCCCAGAGAGCCCAGATGAAATAGCAGTGAAGGAAGGTGGTGAGTGTGCCTGGGGCAGGCAAAGGCTTTAGGGAGTCAGAACAGGGGCTCCTGCCACCAGTTGGTGGGCTGCAAAGCAGAAAAGGAGGGGCATCCCTGCTATAGCCCTGTCCTGCTGTGGCCACAGACCTGAAATGTCCCTACTGGAGAGACCAGAGCAGGTTGGTGGGGTGGGGTTGGGAAGCACCTGATGTCTATGGTGTGCTGCAGCCCACCATGGAGGTCACTCAGGGGAGTGTTGTCCTTGAAGTCCAGCCCTGGGTGCAGATGAGAACTAGGGGGAGGCTGCGAAGGCTCTCCCTGTGGGAGCCCTGGCTGGGGGCTCAGAAGGTTGAGGTGGACATTGTAAGGGACAAACCTTTGTGGGCCATGAGAGCAGGGGCTCATCACCCCACCTCCCCATGGCACAGGCTATTGTCCCCTTCCTGGGCACGTTCCTTACTGACCTGGCGATGCTGGACACTGCGATGAATGACTATGTGGATGTGAGTGACCCTGGGGCATGGCGATGACCAGGGTCCTGAGACTGGGAGACCCCCGTCCTGAGCTGAGCACTCTCAGCCCTTCGCACCCTACCTCAGGATAGCTTCCAGCTGCCCTAGGGCTGGACCATCACGGGCATCTCACCTGACACTGAGGGAGCCTGACTGCGGGCTCCCCAAGGGCTGAGCTCTCGCTGCAGAGCTGTGGCGGCTGAGGATGAGCTGCTGAAAACCTCTGTGAGGTAGGAACCAGCAGTTAACGTAATGACTGTGTCACTGGACTCCCATGTAGTCGACTGCAGTTTGTGTCCCAGACCCGGTGGCTTAAAACTCATGCTGGGTGCATGTGCGTACATGCCCAAGATCCCAAGAGGAGAATGGAGGAGAAGGGATTACAGCATGACCATTTCCCCTGGGGGGTGATTTCTTGCTTTCTGTCTCTATATCTCTCTCTGTCTGTCTGGTGAGCCCACATGCCCTATAGTGAAACCCTCTCTAAAAAAGAAAAAAAAAAAAAAAGAAAACCTCTGAGAGGTGCCCTGGGAGACTAACGAGGTCAGGTCCCTCAAAGTCAGGGAACATCTCAGGTGGGAAGCTGTCACTGCCTTCCTGCCTGAAGCGTCAGTGTGTCATCAAACCCTTGGGGATGGGTCCCTGGTCCTCAGGGGGTGGGGGTCTAGAGGTCCCTGAGCCTCAGCACTCTACCCTTCATCTCCAGAGTCTGACCCAGGTCCATGTCTGAGTCTGTGTCCATGACCCTCAGGGAGAAAGGGGTGGGGTCTAGGTATGGGCTGGGGTCTTCCTGATGCAGCGGCCATCTGCCTTGCAGGGGAATGTCATTAACCTCCAGAAGAAGGTGAAGGTGAGCCACTGTGGGCCTCACTGTGAGAGGGTGGGCAGTGGAAATCAGGAAGTCCTGGACAGGACTCTCTAGGACCCCTCCTTGCAGCTTAGATGTATTTGAGAGTTTTCTATACAGAGAAGGTTCAACTCACTGCATGGGTACAAATGGGACGGGAATCAAGGCCAACTTCCTGGAGGATGGGGTGTTTGAAGTCAACTCTGATGATAAGCTGAGGCCAAGATAGTACTGTAGAGACAAAGGGAGAGCCTCGGAAAAAAGGTCTCAGAAAAGGGTCCCCTCCCCTCTCTGAGAATTCCCCAGAAGGCCCCTTCAGCCTCCTCACTCCAGCTCCTGTCAGCGTCCTACTTCCTGCTTGTTCCTCCCACTCTAGGAATTCAGAGTCTTGAGTGAAATTCAGCTCCTCCGGGTGGCTGCAGATAAATTCCATATTCAGCCCCAGGACCAGTTTTGGGCTTTGTTTCAGGCCGTGGAGCAGCTCAGTGAGAATGAGAGGTGAGACCTGGGGAGGACTCCGAAGGGGCGGGGGGATCCTCTCTATGGCGCCCAGTTTCACACAGCCTGTGACCTTAGCTCCCTGGGCAAAGCCAGTCCCCATTGCTCTGTGAGAGCTGGGACACCAGGACCCTGGCAGAGAAGGCTGAGGTGAGGCTCCTGGTGGACTCCAGCAGCCACTCTGCCTTTCAGCTACACCCTGTCCTGCCAGCTGGAGCCCCTACCCACCCCCCACCCCCCACCCCCCGCTTGGTGGACTGCATGGCTGAGGATAAGCTGAGGGGACATGGACAGCCGAAGGAGAGTCTGCTGCTCCCGTGCGATGTGGGCAAGATGCCTGATCGCTTATATATGTTTTTAGTTTTATTGTTGAGTTTTTTTTCAAATAAATGTTTCTCTGTATATGTGCCATTTATTCAGTGTTACGTGATACACATGTGTACAGAGACACGTGACTGCATGTAGACAGTGCAGTGATGACTTTACTGAAACACATTAACACACACCCCTCATCCCTCATTGCTACTTGGTCATAAGGGTAGTAAGATCTGTTTAACAAAAAATGCTTACCTTTTCCTTACTCTGTTACTCTATAAATAAGAAACAATTACTTCATTGATCTCTGTAATTCGTTTAGTCCTGAAGTCACTTATTGCTGGCCATTTTTTTTCAATCCATTTTTATTTTGCTATAGCATAAGTACCTAAGACTAGGTGATTTGTAAAGAAAAAAGAGATTTATTTGCAAAACTGACATCTCTGGTGGCTGAAAAGTCCAAAATGACCAAAAACTGCTGGAAGACAGAACATCTAATCAGTCCCCATGAGCTTCTCTCTGCTCTGGTCTCATTCTCTCTGCTTATAAACCCTCCAGAACTCAATAACAATCACAGACATCATGCTGATGCCCTTAATACAACCAAAGCCCCCCACCCCCTGGGACACCATAAAGGGATTCAGTTTTCACTCTGCAATCTAATCTCAGCACAGGAATACTGAGCGACTTCCAAGCTGTCGCCTGTACTGATTGTGGGTCTGTCTGATTCTTGCCTTTCTAGCTGCTCTAGGGGCATCCTTGGGTTCTCTACTTCAGGTCTTTGTACTTTTATGATGCAGGTATTTTTTAAAAATTTTTTTGGAGAGGTTTTTGCTATAGGGTGCATGCGCTCGCCAGACAGACAGGGACAGAGAGACAGAAAGTGAGAAATCACCCCCCAGGGGGGATGGTCACGCCACAATCTCTTCTCCTCCATTCTCCTCTTGGGATCTTGGGCACGCATGCACACGCGCCTGGCATGAGTTTTAAGCTACTGGGTCTGGGACGTGAACAGTGGTCGACTACATGGGAGTCCAGCGACATAGCCATTACGCTAACTGCTGGTTCCCTGATGCAGGCATTTGAAATTTGCTATAAACTTTCTGCTTCATGTGGATTCACTGTATCTCACTGATATGTATTTTTTATGTTTCCACTTGTTTCACAAAAAATTAATCCCTTCTTAACGTATTCATTGGTTAGTCAGGAGAGTATCCTGTAATTTCCATGTATCTGTACAGTCTCCAAAGAGCCTCTTGTTACTTATTTCCAGGTTTACCCCATAATATTCAGAACAGGTACTTAATCTGATTTTGATTTTTTAAAATTTGTGGAGAGCTGGCTCCATAGCAAGTGATTTTAAAAGGCTAAAGCCACAAGGTTGACCACAATGAGAAATATAGTCCTCCTGGCTTGAAAAGCATGTGGAGAGTGTGTGCATGCATGGCCAAAAACCAGCAGGACAAATAGAGCAAAGGGGATTTGGTGTGACTACACCCATAGGAGGCTGCCCACCAGCCCCCAATCTCTCTGATGAGTGCACACCCTTTGGCAATTGCAACAAAAAATTTGTTTAGGTTTGCTTTGCAGCCTGTCAGGTGGCCTACCCTGAGGAATGTTATTTGTGCTCATGAACTCATTCTGTAGTTTGCAGGTGCTTGATGAAATGTACTGTAAATGTCTGTTAGGTCTCTTTAGGTTAACTCTTACAGAGGACAAGCTATGAACATGTACTGGATAATATTAATACGGACAAGATAAGATAAATACAACAAACCTTGGAAAGCTCTTCTTGACATTAAGCAAAAGAAATTGTAAGGACCTTTATCCTACTCATCCACCTTTCTATCCAATATGAAGGATGCTTATGAAAAAATAGTAAAATAATCCTCTTGACATTGTTCGCCAAAACCCAAAGAAGAGTCTCCATGACGTGAATTTCTATTACAGCATTTTAAACACATCAATGTTTCTCTTTAAGATATTTAACATCCATGCTGCATTCAATAACATAATCCTGAACCAGAATGTTTAAACCTACATCAGGTTTTAAGAAAACCAACTATCCTGACTTGTGACTACTGTCAGTACCAAGACATAAACACACTAGGACCAAATCCAAGCCACCAACCCTGTATCAGTCAAAGCGCAAGTAGGAAGAGGGACAGGCGCAACTAGGAAGGCATGATAATAGAAGCCAGTACAGATTTCTGCAGGCCCTTCACCTACCTGATGAGCAGGGCACAGCATCAGGGCCGAGTCCAGTGGGCAGCAGTAACAACTTCCAGCTGGGACCCCTGGATAGAGTTCCCATTTCCTTCCTGGGCTCTTCTGGAAAAGAAAATAAGAAAGGGAGATCAGTACAGCTTATTTATAAACTCTATTCCAATGAGGTATCTGGAATATTTGTTCTGATTGGATGACTCAAATCCTGTAGGCTAGTTCTGATTGGACAGTCCTTCAACGATTATCAACCAATCTGAAAAAAAGAAGTTACATTTCTTCTTCTCCAACCAGAGCAAATCTTTCAGAATACCTTATTTAATAAACCGTCTATAAATACCCTCTCATGCTGTCCCTGTTTGTTTGTTTTTCGGGTCCTAGCAGTGGTCAGCTGCTGCTTCTGTGAGCTGGCTAAAGACCATGTGGCTGGCTGAGGTTTGTGGAATGACTTCCTTTTTTCTTAGAGGTTTTTCCTATAGGGCACGTGTGCTCACCATAAAAACAGAGAGGGACTGAGAGACAGAAAGCGAGAAATCAACCTCCAGGGAGATGGCCATGCCACAATCCCTTCTCCTCCATTCTCCTCTCAGGACCCTGAGCACGCATGCACACGTGCTCAGTGTGAGTCTAAGCCACCAGGTCTGGGACTCCAACCCAATCAACTACATAAGAGCCCAGCAACATAACCATTATACCAACTGCTGGTCCCTGTGGAATGGCTTTCTAATGTTAGGCCAGTTTGGGCACAGGCTGGACCACCTTGTGAACTGCCATGTTCTCTTACAGGAGTGGTTCAAAAAAAGCGAGGTGAGACCTAGTCAAAAACGTTGCGAAGGGGAGGCCTACGCTGGGTGTTGACTGTGTCAAGGATTAGAATTGCATATAAGAGAACCTTTTACACACCTTTGGAAGGCTTAGGTTCGAGGTCACTTTGACATTCATCTTACTTGATGCCTTTATATCTGTTTTAATGATTAATGTGAACAAAGGTTTGAATATACTTGGGGCTACTTTGAAAATGGAAGATAAATGTTTTCTTCTCAAAATCTTTTGTATCAATTTGTATCCACTTTACCCTTTTCATTAAAAAAAAGCATGCTTTCCTTTAATTTAGGGTGCTTGTACTCATTGGGGAGATACAGAGAGAGTGGCCGGGGTGGTCATGCTGCAATCCCTTCCCCTTTATTCTCCTCTTGGGATTTTGCATATGCACACAGAAGTTCCTGGCATGAGTTTCAAGCCACTGAGTTCAGGCCTCAAATTGTGACTGATTCAGTGGCCTAAGCTTTTACAACACCTTCTTGCCCCTTATTAATTTTTAAGCTTTTGTTTGTTTGTTTGTTTGGCTTAAAAGTAGAATACTGAGGGACCAGCAATTGGCGTAATGGCTATGTCACTGGACTCCCATGTAGTTGACCATGGTTCGACTCCCAGACCCAGTGACTTAAACTCTCGCGGGGCACGTGTGCGTGCCTGCCCAAGATACTGAGAGGAGAATGGAGAAGAGATTGCAGTGTGGCCATCCCCCCAGGGGATGATTTCTCGCTTTCTGTCTCTGTCTTTCACTTGAGTGCATGCGCCCTATAGCAAGAACATCTCAAAAAAAAAAAAAATAGAATATTGCCTAGTGATTAATGGAAATGGGAGGGTAGGGAATGCAACTGTGGAATTGCTGGGGTTGAGTAAATAACCTGTCTCCTAGAGGGAAACTTTAATGGATAAAAAATTAGTTTGGGCAAATACTTTGTATATAGTCAAGCTGTTCAGGTGTGAACATGGTACTAAAAAAATAAAAGGCCCAAAGCAGTGAGTCCTGACCTCATCGTGAGAAAGTTACATGTATAAATAACATCAAATAGGTGATGATCGAACACATATGTTTGAGTCTTGAATATCTGAAACAAAGCATGGGGCAAGAATAAGTTGTGAACAATAGTGTGTAACTATTTCACATTCAACTGCGTTGAGATAACACTATAGAGATAATATTTTAATAAGTGGTAGGTAAAATAAATAGATAAAAGGAAAGTGAATTTGTTTTTTGATCTTAACAGAGTTCATTTGTTTACAAAGAATTATTTATTTAATTTTATTGTTATCAATTTCATTATAGAGAGATATTTGCTAGAGGTTGTGGGTGCTCACCAGAGAGACAAAAACACAGAAAGTGAAAAATAGATCCCCAGAAGTTTGTCCATTCTGCTTCATTCTCCTGGCAGGGTTTTGGGCAAACATGGACATGTGCATGGTGTGAGTTTCAATCTACTGGGTCTGAGACTCAAACTGTGGCCAACCATGTGGGAGTGCAGTGCCCTAACCACTATTCCACTTGATGGCCCCACTGTTGTTACATTTTTAACATGCTATAGGGCACACATGTGCACTGGAGAGAAACAGGGAGAGGGTAAGTGAAGACCCAAGCTGTCAGGTCCAGGACACAAACCCTGTTAGACTATGACAATCCAGTGCCTTAATCACCATGCAAACTGTGGCCCCTACAGATTTTGACATAGGACACTGAAAAATATGTTTCAAAATGTGTAACTTGGGAACAGCAGATGGTGTAGCGGTTACATTGCTGGTCTCACCCATGGTTGACTGCCATTAGAGTTCTGAACCTGGTGGCTTGAAACTCACTTCAGGCATGTGTGGGTGCATGCCCCAAATCTCAAGCATAGAATGGAGCAGAAGAGATTGTGGCATGGCCATACCCCCTGGGCAGTGATTTCTCACTTGTCTCTCTGGTGAGCACTTGTGCCTTAAAGCAAAACTTGCTTACAAGAGAAAGAAAATGTATAACTCAAATGTTGGTGACGTGAGCTACGATGAGAGATTTAAGACACAAAATCTGAATCAAACTAGAGAAGTAAGTTTAATCAGTATCTTTCCAAATGAAATGAAACATATTTTAATCATTCTGTTTCTATAACAAAACACATTTTAAGAAATATATTTGGCACATCCATAACCTGTAAGAAATCACACTTCAAAGGTTGGATTTACCAAAGGAAAGAATACTGGCAGAACGTTAAAACTGAGCATCACTACTTTCCCAACTGGGCAAACTTTTTTGGTTGTTCAAAATATTTGTAAGGCAGTGAATACAAATATAAATATAAATATAATAGCCTTCCAAAAAGATGGCATAAAATGTATGTCATATCTTTGTCCCTTCACATTCACTTTTCTCATTTTTGCGCCGTGACCATCACCCCTAGGGAATGACTTCTTGCCTTCTGTCTGTGTCTCTTGCAAGCACACATGCCCTATAGCAAAAATATCTTACAAAAAAAAAACCCTGATATTTAAAAAGTAACTCCAAAGACTATCCTCATTTCTTTTTTATTTTTTCCTGAGAAATTTTTGCTATAGAGTGCATGCCCTTGTCATAGAAACAGAAAGACCGAAAGGGAGAAATCATCCCCCGTGGGGAAGGCCACACCACAATCTTTTCTCCTCCATTCTCCTCTTAGGATCTTGGGCACACACATGCACCTGGTGTGCGTTTCAAGCTGCTGGGTCTGGGACTCGAACCATGGTTGGTCATGTGGGAGTCCAGTGCCTTAATCACTACACCAGTTGCCAGCCCCTTCTCATTCATTTTATTGACCTCAAAGGTTGAGGAAATACTTTACTGCAAAATGCTGGTTAGATTAGATATTTGGGAGGATGCCTAATATAATTAGTCTTTGTCCAGAAGATGTGCAAGCGACTTCTCTTCGCAACCACAAGATAAATCACCCAATAAGAAATAACCCAATAAAAGAAAATAACCCAATAAAAAATGAGCAAAACCGAATAGACATTTTTCATAAAAGGTCAAGCAAATGACAATACATATATGAAAAAATGCTCAGTATCACTAATCACCAGGAAAATGAAAACTAACACACAATAAAATACCATCTCTCACCTGTAAACATGGCCAGAACAGTATCACAGCTGAGCCTCAGAGGGGGGACAGTGGGGGCCCTCCCTCACCTAGGAGCAACCCAGTCCAGTCTTGCCACAGCCTCTCCGCAGAAAGCGACCATAGACAGGCAGCTACCCAGAGGAGGCTGTGAAATGGGAGACTGGCCCAAATACACAGTCCCTGAAATACCAGGGACAAAGACTGGAAGGGACCTCAGGGCACGGACAATACAGACTCACTGGCACCCTGCACTCCTCCCACCTTGGCATCTGCACAGAACTCACAAAGGGGCCTGGGCGGGGCCACTAACAGGCAAAGGATGCACAGCGCCTGGGGCTGCATCCAGGAGCACACAGTCCAGGTCACACTTCAAAGGGGCTCCAGCTCAGGGCGCAGCTTTCCCTAAGTCCGCTGGAATTTGGACCTGCTTCCCGGTGTTGTAGCAAGCCAGGGAGCCAGAGGGACCCGCATCCAGCCTGGATGAAACTAACCTTCTGGGAGCAGCAGCGGTGGGGGCGCTCCCTTCACATCCCCCGCAGGCTCACCTGCAGTGCTCCCAGCACAGCTCTGTGGGATACGCTGTAGGTCTGTGGGGCTCGGCGCTGACTTTTCACTGGGAACACACGCCAAAAAAAGCAGCCCCACTGCAGACCGACCTGCACAGCCTGGCATGGAGCCGGCCCCACCAGGCTCCAGGGTGCAAGGGCAAACCCTCCTCTTGCCCTCGCTCCTCCCAACCCAGCTCTGGATCTCCACCGCAGCACCCAGCCTTGTGCCCAATGGCCGCCAAGAGGTCCTTGGGACTGCCTCACCCTCCCCAGCCCCTGTTGTCCTTCAGTTCCTGCCAGTGACTGAGGCGGGCGCCACTGTCGCCTTATCTGGAGTGCCTTGGATGTTCCTTGTGTCTTGAGCGACCACTGCTCTGGCGGGACACTGAGCCTGGGTTCCTTGACTCCCCACCTCACCAGAGCCTAGCACTCCTTGTCTATGCCGTACATAGAATGCTACTCAACCATAAGGTGCAAGGGTTATTTTTTGACAAAGGCACCAAGGATACACATTGGAGAAATAACAGTTTCTTTAATAAATGGTGCCAGAAACCTAGATACTATACACAGAAAAAGGAAACTAGACCGCTATATTCATATATAAAAATCAACTCAAATACATTAACGTCGTAAATGTAAGACCTAAAACTATAAAGTAATCAGAGGAAAACATAAAGAAAATTCTTCATCATGTTGGTCTGGGCAAGAATTGTTTTGGAGAAAAACTCAAATCACAGAAAACAAAGCAAAGATAGATAAATAGGATTAGCATTAAACTAAAAGAGCCATTAAACAAGGAAAACAGCATTGAGAGAAAATCTTCAGAATGGGAGAAAATATTTGCAAATAATTAATATGAAAAGGTAACATCCACAGTATATAAGAAGTCAAACAATGCAATAGAAAAACAGCAAGAAAATAAGACAAAAAAATGCAATCTAATTTTAAAATGGGCTAAACACCTGACCATTTCTCAAAAAAAGACATACCAATGTGCAACAGGTATGTGAAAAAAAAGGTCCAAATGCACTAATTATCATGGAAGTGTAAATCAAAACCAAAGAAAGATAGCATCTCATTTCAATTGGAATGGCTATTATCAGAATGACAAGATAACAAGTGTTGTTGAGAACATGGGGAACCCTTACACACTGTTTGTAGAAATTAGTATAGCCACTTAAAAAATGGAATGATATTTCCTCAAATTTAAAAAAAATATACACCATATGATCCATCAATCCCACTAATTAGTATTTATCCAAAGAAAATAAAATTAGTGGGACCAACAGTTGACATAATGGCTATGTCACTGGACTTCCATGTGATTGACTGCGGTTCGAGCCCCAGACTCAGTGGCTTAAACTCACACTGGGCCCATGTGTGTGCGTGCCCAAGATCCCGAGAGGAGAATGGAGGAGGAGGGATTGTGGCATGGCCATCCCCCTGGGGGGATGATTTCTTGCTTTCTGTCTGTTTCTCTCTGTCTTTCAGGCAAGCACATGTGCCCTATAGCAAAAACCTCTCAAAAAAAAAAAATCTAATTAGTATGTTAGAATGTTGACAAGATATCTGCACTCCCATGTTTAGTGCAGTACTATTCACAATAGCCAAGATACAAAATCAACTTAAGTGTCCATGAACAGATAAACAGATAAAGAAAATGTGGTATATAGTCACAATGGAATACTAGTCAGTCATAAAAGAAAATGAGATACCTGTGCTCCCATCAGTGGCCCCGAACCTCCCCATTTACCCCTGCCACCTGCTGCTGGTGCCTGCATTGCCTGCCAGTGGTACCCTTTCTGCTGTATAAGACCTCACTTCTGCAAAACTCCCACCCTCCCTCCCCCCATCTCAGCCCTCAGCTGCTCCTGGAGGTTGGGTAAGTTAGGAAAGGACTGAAGGATAGGACATTGCCACCATTTGTACAGACTGCAGATACCTAGGTGTTGTCATTGCCTGAGAGCAGCCTCTACAGACAGAGGAATCAGGCCAGACCTTTGGATGGTAGGAGGAAGTCATCAGGAACTTTCAGATTGCCTGGCTTCTCCCTGCAACAGCAGATAGGACCCGACTGCCTGAAACCACTGATGATCTGAAGAACACCTCCCTACTTTCCAGTTTCCTTTCCAGAGGAGAAAAATATCAGAGGATCTCTAATGAAATTGCAAAACCCAGACTGCCACCATGAGTTCCAGCAACTCCAACCATAGAACAAGAAAACTGACACAGAACTAGCACACATCCCAGAGAAGTACAAGAACAAAGAGCTTCAGGAGAATGAAAAAAAGGTTGGTTACCGCCACCTCACCCCACCTCAAGCTGCTAAGAGAGCTATACCTCCCTGCAGGCCATCCCACAAGTGAAGTCTGCCTACAGTCAGTTTTCCATAGCCTGAATGGGACAGAGGACTCAAAAGAGAGCACTCCCACTCTAACGGAGGTGGAGGAATTCGACCACTGCTCCCTGTCTGGCAGGTAAGGAAAGCCTGCACTCGCCCTATCATCAGTTGCAGGTCCAGAGGGAATGGTTACTTGATCCAGCTGTTGTAACCCACAACACAGCACCACTAAACCTCACTGAACTGTATCAAGCCCCACCCTGGTCTAGAAGATGCGACCCTTAACTAGGGCTACAACTAGAACCTGGGGCTGCTCTTCTTCCCCCCTCTGAGCACTACAAAAACTACTCCAAAAATTAGGGTGAGCTGAGTTCACCAGATGCCTAGAAACCAGTGTAAAGTCTCAAGAACTATGAGAAAACAAGAAAATATCTCTCCACCATGGGATGCAATAATTCCATACCAGTAATGGACAACATAAAGGAATTTACAGAAATGTCAAAAAAGGATTCAGAATAGTCATTTTGACAAAACTCAGTGAATGCAAGAGAAAATGGACAGTCACTTCCATATGAGAAAATCATTCCATGACATGAAGAAAGGATCTCAGATCTGGACGACAAGGCCTCTTACTTAGTCCAAACCTCCAGAAAGAATAAACTCCCCAACCCCTGAGGAAGACAACATATGGGAAATATTAGACATCATCAAATACCCAAGTATCTGTATAATGGGTATTCAGAAGGCAAAGAGGCTAGTAAAGTTATAGAAGACCTCTTTCATGAAATACTATCTGAAAACTTTCCAAATCTGGAGAAACATGAAGACAAGCATATCCAAGAACAACAAAGAACATCAAATAAAATCAACATAAGATTTTTTCCACAGCATGCCATAGTCAGATTGGTAAAAATCAAAGACAAAGACAAGATTCTAAAAATGGCAAGAAAAAAATGTCAAGTTATTTGCAAAGATTATCCTATCAGGCTAACATCAGAACTCTCAAATGAAACAATGCAGGCAAGGAAAGAATGGGAAGACATATTCAAAATGCTATAAAACAAAAATAAAAACAAAAACAAGAAGAAATAAGTTCATTCTCAGATAAGAAATGCTGAAAGAAATTACCATCTTTAGACCAGCTCTTCAAGAAATACTGAAGGAAGTACTGTATCAAGAAAATGAAAGGCTAGATGGCTCAAGTCCCAGGCCTGGTGATTTAAAAAACAAACTATGTGTGTGTGCATGACTACCCAGAATCTCAAGAAGAGAGAAGAATGGAGTAGAAGAGATTGGAATTGCAGCATGGCCACTTCCTTTGGGGGTTACTTCTCACTTTCCCTCTTTCTCTTTCTCCAGTGAGTATATATGTTCCATGACAAAAGAAACAAAACAAAAACTAAATAACAACAACAACAACAAACATGAAAGAGAGACAACTAGAAAGAACAGAACACAAATCAACTAAGAAAATGACTAACAAAATGGCAGGGATGAGTACACCAATATTGTTAATAATGTTAAATTTTAATGAATTAAATTCTCCAATTAATAGATACAGACTGCTGGATAGAAAAATAGGAGCCCTCTATATGCTGCTTAGAAGAAGCACACCTCACTGATAAAGATACACATAGACTGAAAGTGAAGGACTAGGAAAGATATTGTGTGTAAACAGAAACAAACAAACAAACAAAAAGACTAGAGTGTGATATTGATATCAGACAAAACAGATTTCAAGTCAAAACCAGAAGAGGAGACAAGGACACTGTATAGTACTAAGATGACTAATTTCTCAAGAAGATATAATACTACTAAATATTTATGCACCCAACACTGAAGCACCCAAATATGTAAAAGAAAGATGGTGGGTAGATTGCAAAACACTAATAGTTGGGGATCTCAGCACTCCATTGTCACCTCTGGATATGTCATCTAGATAAAATATAAAGAAATAGATGCAAGATCTAAATAATGCCATAAACCAAAAGTACTTGACAGATGTATATAAATTATTTCACCCAATAGCCACAAAATACACATTTTCCTCACCCTCCACATGGAATATTCTTGAAAATTGACCACACAATAGGAGACAAATGTAGCCTTTACAAATTCTAAAGTCTAGAAACCATATCAAGCATCTCTTCTGACCACAGTGGAATTAATCTTGAAATCAATTGCAGAAAGAACCTTTGAAAATACACAAACACATGGAAACTAAACAACTCATTTTAAAAAATCTATCACTTTTTCTTTAACAATTATTTATTTAATTTTATTTATTACTGTTGTTCTTCAATTTAAGCAGAGAGAGAGAGAGAGCGAGCGAGAAGGCTACCATTTCTGGGACTTGAACTGCCATTGGCCATGAGAGATATCAATGCCTTAACTACCATACCAACTGCCAGACCCACTAATCAAAAAAAAGAAAAGAAAAGAAAGGTGGCAAATAGACAACCTAACAACACATCTGAAGGAAATTGCAAAGAACAACAACAAAAAAATCAGAAGAAAAGAAATTATAAATATTAGTGCAGAAATAAATGAAATAGAGAATAAAAGATCTATATAGAACATAAATGAAACCAAAAGATGGTTTTAAAGGATAAAATTGACACACCATTAGCTAGATTAATCAAGAAGAACAGAGAAAGGAACCAGATAAATTATATCAGCAGTGAAACAGGCAGTATTACAACAGATAAAACAGAAATGCAAAAGTTCATGAGAGAATCCTGTGAGCAACCATATGCCAATTAACAAGAAAACCTAGATGAGAAGGAGAAATTTCTTACATATAAAATTTACCTAACTCAAACAAGGAAGAAATAGAAATCCTGAATATACCAATAACATGCAATAAGATTGAATAAATAGTAAGTAGTCCCCCTACCCCCCCCCAAAAAAAAGCTCAGGTCCTGATGGCTTTACTTCTGAATCCTAAAAAACCTTTCAAGTAGAATTAGCCCCAATCCTCCTCACACTATTTATAAAGATCCAAAACGAAAGACTTCCCAAAATTTATTTTATGAAGGATCCATTACCTTGGTCCCTAAAACAGATACGGGCATAATAACAAGAAAAAATGACAAATCAATATCCCTGATGAGCACAGATGCAAAATTTCCCAACAAGGTACTAGCAAATCATATCCAGCAACACATTAGGAAGATTATACACCATGACTAGGTAGGTTTTATTCCAGGAATGCAAGGGTGTTTCAGCATAGATAAAACAAGAAATATAATAAATCACAGAGGGAAAGATAAAAACCATAGAACCCTATCAATTGATGCAGAAAAAAATACATTTGGTAACATACAAAATCCCTTCATGTATAATACTCTCAGCAAAATTGGCATAGAAGGAACATTTCTCAACACAATAAAATCCACATACCACAAAGCCATAGCCAATCCTTATACTGAATGCATAATCTTTCAACTTCTTTACTTTTTGAAGTTTTCCAAATTCATAAAATGACTCTTCCATCATTGTGGCAGTCAAGGTTCTCACAAGAGAACTCTCACTTTAGCCATGACTTCTGGATCTGGTTCTCCCACAGACTCATCCCATGCCATTGTAACCACAGTTAAGCCAATGCTTCCACTCATCAGCTGGCACCTAGCCTTGGCTACTGACTTGTGATGCTCATAGTCGAGGAAGTAGAATACCTGATCTTCTTTTTGTCATTGTGTTGATGATAGAGGAGAATGTCCACTGAACCTCTGTGACTTCAGTGAATTCTTCCAAAATGTTTTCTTTAGTCTTCTTTGGAATGGATCCAAAGAAAAGTCTGTTGTTTGCTACAGAAATTCACTCTCCAAGGTGTTGACCAGGGTTAATTTCATAGCTGTCACACAGTTTAACAGCTTCCTGTGCAGCTCCCTTTCCACAGAAGTTGATAAATGTATACCTTCTGTTCTGACTAGTCAGTGGATCCATCATGAGACACAGATCCCAAATGGGACCAGCCTTCTCAAAATGAGGCACCAACTCATCTTCATATAAATCTCTTGGTGTTTTACCTATGAAGACCTCTGTCTCAGTTCCAGATTGCACACCAGAGTACACACTGTCTAGTGGAGGACCACCCTACCTCCTCTGTCCCGTAGCTATGTCCACCGTATAACCCAATCCTCGCACCAAGGCCTTGCTCTTTCCTCATTGGTGCACTTTGTGGAGTCTTGTACCTTGCTCCCCTGTTTCTGTCTGCCTGTAGGTCTTCGTAACTGCACATAAAATGCACTTTCATCCTGAACATGTGATAAGTCACTGTTTTTGAACTGTTACAGTACAGACAGAGCTCCTTCTTCATCAGATTCCCTGAGAATTCCTCCCCCCCCTTGACAGAACCTGTGAGAATTAGCACCAGGTGCTTAGAAAATGACTAGAAATGGTGCACGTGCTACCCCCCCCCCATATATTTCTGTTTTTCTATGCAAAAATGTGACTTTATTGACATCAAAATATATTAAAAATAATGAAAAGAAGTTTAATGTTCACACCAAAAAGAAATAATAAATGTTTGAGGTTTTGGATACACTGAATATCTTGATTAGACCATTATACAATATATGCTGGTATCACAATATCACGCTCAACTCCACCGATATGTGCAATTACTATGTATGTGCCAATTAGAAATAAAAAGGCAGCAATAGACTGCACCATTGGTGTCACAATAAAGTAAAATAAGCTTACTAAAGGAAAATATTGTCAGACTTTATGCATTCATATATAAATGTGTTCATCAGATGACCGTAGGTCCACTGGAATCCAGTTCACCCACTGCAGACCTGACCCCAGGCTTCCCAGAATTTGTGAGGAGAAAAGTGAAGGCAAACATTTACAGGAAGAGGCTATAATCCACTTGATGCAGCTGTCACAGGCACCTATAGACCCTAATTTTGCCCCACGTGATACACACATCTCCTTTTACTTATGTCTACATTTTTTTGGAGAGTTTTTTGCTTTAGGGCGTGTGCGCTCGCCAGACAGACAGAGAGAGACAGAGAGACAGAAAGTGAGAAATCACCCCCCAGTGGGGATGGCCACGCCACAATCCCTTCTCCTCCATTCTCCTCTCAGGATCTTGGGCACTCACGCACATGTGCCCGGCATTAGTTTAAGCCACCAGGTCTGGGACTCGAACCGTAGTTGACTACATGGGAGTCCAACGAAATAGCCATTATGCTAACTGCTGGTCCCATTTATTTCTACCTTTTAATCTAGAAGTCAAAACTGAGTGATTTGGCTTTCTCTTACCAGCCTGGCAATGAATGTAACTTTGAGACTATTAGGGGCACTTTATTATTTATCCCTGATAAGATCAGATCAAAGTTGAGCGCCCACATCAGTGGACTGTACAGCATAGTAAAATCTTTTTCAGAATATCCAGAAGAATACACACTTTTGTCCCTTACATACCAGAGTCATTAGTTGTATTTCTACCAGAGATAGCCTATGACAAGATAAGAGAGCTATTTGCTTTTTTTAATATACATTTTTTAAATTTATTTTTTATTTCATTTTCTTTCATACATTCAATCACATTATTATTTGTCTTACAAAATGGGTATTTCAACAGGTGAACATTTCTCCCTAGTACTGTTGATAAAACTATGAAATATCTTCAACAGATAATACCACACCTCTTTGAGAGAGCTATTTGAAATACATATATCTGGAAAGGGATGAGCACCCAGAATATATAAAGAAATTCTAAAATAGGGACCAGCAGTTAGTGTAATGGCTATGTCGCTGGACTCCCACGTAGCTGACTGTGGTTCACATCCTGGATCCCATGACTTAAAACTCATACTGGGCACGTGTGCATGCGTGCCCAAGATCCCAAGAGGAGAATGGAGGAGAAGGGATTGAGGCATGGCCATCCCCCCTGGGGGGTGATTTCTCGCTTTCTGTCTCTCTGTCTCTGTCTGTCTGGCGAGAGCACACGCCCTGTAGCAAAAAAAAAAATCTAAAATAAACATGTGGAAGGCTCCCTCATAGAAAAATGTACAAAGCACATGAACCAGATGTGTCCCAAAAAGAACAGCCGGATGGTCTATGAACATATTTCCAAATGGTACTCACCTTTATTTGTCATCAAGAGATTGGAGATAGTGCAAAAATGCCAAGTGGTTTCATGGAAAATAGATTCAAGATGAATAATTCTAAAACAAAAGCTTGATTTATTACTACCTGTATCACTTATGCAATCACTGCTTGCTCAGGCATTTTAAGGGATATTGAAAAGTTTTTTACAAAAAGATGGGATACCTTCAAAAACTTCATGAAAAATGCATGTTATAGAAAAGTTATACATGGATTTCAGTTTTTATTTTGTACCAAAACAATCTCTCATACTTTAATTCCATTTTCCAACACACTTCTTTTTTTAAAGAATAATTGAATTTACTATTATTATTATTATTTAATTTGACCAGAGAGAGAGAAAGTGAAAAAGCAAGCTGCCAGTTCCAAGACTTGAGCCATAGTAAGCCATGTGGGAGTCCAGCACCTTAATCACCACACCACCTGCCAGCCTTTCCCAAAAACTTCTTAAAGTTCCTTCATACATTCCTACCCAGGTGTGGAAAATGTTCCATATCTCTTGCTTGTTCACTCTCTTAGCATTTTCACCTGGTTTCTCATTGTATCAAGGTAGAACTCTTTGAGATAGATCAGTTACAGAGAAGAGAGGAAGAGGACTCTGTAAACGTATGTGTAGATCAATGCTAATAATGCTATTATATTAAATAGTAAAACAGTCCTGGCTTGTAGTTCAGATTCTGCCACTTAACTAGCTATTTTGGTTAGTAAGCCAGTCACTCCACTCTGTTTGAACCTAACATAAAATAAGATCGTTTTATTTGATCTCTTTGACTCTAACAATAACTTTCTAAGTCATTATTTCCAGTCTTGTGGGACATACGTTTCTGTAGGAAAGGGCAGTCAGATAGTTTGTGTCATTAGTCAAGACTTGGGGTTTGCATGACTGAAATCAGGTGGAAGAGGAGGCTAATACTCTCTTCCCTGCTAAGATGGGACAATGTCTGTGTTTCTGGTATTTGGGAAAAGGAATCATTCATTCATTTAATCACGTATATTCAGGCTATGTTTCTAAATAGATACAGACATTTCTATAAATATATTACTCAATAATGAGTTTCTCCTTTCTGTTCTGCTTCATCCCTGTGAGTACTTTCTGAAATCATTTGTGACATAATAGCAAAATATTGATTTATGTGTATTTTTCCTACACTGTAAACTCCTTTGAATACGTATTTAAACAAAAGTAGCTGTAGACTCAGGTTCTGAAACAACACCGGCCATACTTTAAGAGGGTTTTTTTTTTTTTGGAGAGATTTTCACTGTAGGGCGCGTGCACTTGCCAGACAGACAGAGAGAGACATAGAGACAGAAAGCGAGAAATCACCCCCCAGGGGGGATGGTCACGCCGCAATCCCTTCTCCTCCATTCTCCTCTCGGGATCTTGGGCACGCACGCACACGCGCCCAGCGTGAGTTTTAAGCCACCGGGTCCGGGACACAAACTGTGGTCGACTACGTGGGAGTCCAGCGACATAGCCATTACGCTAACTGCTGGTTCCCTACTTTAAGAGGGTTTTGAGCAGATGAATTTCCCCAGCTCTCATGTTGACTAGATGGCCTTTTACCCATTTTTCTCATCCCTCAAAATGCAGATTGGGGTACACTGGCTTAACTGCAGCAGGGTCTCCAACATGTGACGGCAATGTTCGAAAGGTGGGAAGGAGGGCTTAGGTATTTACATTCTTTGTCTTTACCCCAGAATATGATAGGTCATTTTAGTAGTCTCCAGATCAAGTATGTTTTGCTAAATTTGATGTCTCCTCTCCTCAGTTGTTTATTTTATTTTAATGTAATTTTAATTTTGTTTTAGTTTTGCTATAGAGCATGTGTGCTCACCAGAGAGAGAGAGAAAGTGAGAAATCAGCCCCCAGGGGAGCAGCCATGTGCAGCATCCCTTTTCCTCCATTCTCCTCTCGGGATTTTGGGCATGCACATACATGCGCTTGGTATGTTCTTCAAGTCACTGAGTCCAGGACTCAAACTACTCAATCTGCAGTTAGCCTTAACCACCACACCACTTGCTGGACCTCTCATAAAAATAGGAGCAGAGAAAGAATATTTAGGAAAAAATTAATAAATTACACTATCTTATCACAGCTACTAATTTTCTTTTCTAAAACAATTTGCTGGTGGTATGGTGGTTGAGGTGGTTGGATCCCACATGACCCATGATGCAATTTGAGTCCCTGACCCAGTGACTTGAAAGACATATTGGAGAGGTGTGTGTATGTGTGTGTTTGTGTGTGCTCCAAATCCTGAAAGGAATAGTGGAGAAGAAGGGATTGTGGGTGTGACCATTCCCCAGGGGAGGGGTGTTTCTCACTTCCCATATGTCTCTCTCTGTCTCTCTGTCTCTCTGTCTCTCTGCCTCTCTCTGAAAAGTACACCTGCCTTCTAACACAATAATCAAAATAAAACTTGCCAAGGCCATGTGCACTTGCCAGAGAAGAAGGAAAAAGCACCCTTCCGTAAGGCTGCTCATGCTGCAGTTCCTTTTCCTCTATTTCTCCATCCTTTGGGGTTTGGGAGGCTGCATATAGACCTGATGTGTTTTTCAAGCTGACAGGCTGGAATTTGAACTGCCAGATTGGCCATTTGGGAAACCAGTAGGTTGTGGGATTGGCCCACAACTAATTTCCTTTGCACATCACCTTCCAGTGTCTACTTACAAGCATATCTATTTTACATGGCTGCAATCAAAACATTCACAACATAGGCAGCTAGTAGCATAAGCATTAGAAACAGTCTTTAGAATTATGATTTTAATGAATTCACACAGTCCATTGTCAACATGTAAAACTGTGAGACAGTATTGTCTGGTAATATTTAGGTTATTTTCATGATGGTTCTGGGACACAAACCATGGAATTAGACATATGGAATCCAATGACTTAACCACCATGCAATGAACTGGCCCAACCTCTTTGTATTTTATGTCGTATTGCAGCATATATTGTTATGTGACCTTCAAAGAAATCCTTAAAATTCAAGCGGAACAACTGTTAATATTATTCTTACCAATTAGGAAGCCATGCCCAAATACCATACACCACTAGTAAAAAGAAGAAATTGGTGCTTATAGGTTTTCAAAATAAGAAGCCCATATATCTATTCTTTCTCTCTCTCTTTTAAAACCTGGAATCCACTTGGAACTATATATACATGTACAAGTGTTTTCCACTTACCTTGGCAAACAAATTATAACGTTGTACCATTAATGACTGCAGGATTCCCTTGTGAATATTTGAACATAGTCCCATCTGGGGCAATTAAAACTTTTACCAAATAACACAAGCTTTGGAGACCACTGGAATATGGAATGATTATTCATCTAAATTAGTTTCTATGTCACTTCGTATCCTGGCTAGGTACCTCTGGGATCCAAACAATAATCACAAGAACAGAAAAACTTAATCAGTTACTATAAACTTCTGGATGTCTGTTCTCTAGAATTGGGATTTTATGGACAAGTCTTTAATTGTATAGTTTCTATGATCTCCCCAGACATTTCTTTTTTTTTTTTTTTACTTTAAACTAAAGGATGATAGGTCAACCTTGGTGGTAGTGTGGTCATGCAGTTCTCTGCAGTGCTGATGCCATATGCAAGGTTCCAGTTCTCATTCTGAGCCATGCCTGCATGCATGGGCTGCACAGTGCCTGTGATTCTGGCTGGCTGAGGGGGTGGTGGACTATGGCATGAGAACCCTGTGAGGTGCCTGTTTCTCTCCCTCCCTTCCTCCCTCTCTCAGAAGATACAAATGGCTAAACTTAAACCAAAGTGGAAGGATAAAGTCTGCCTCCCTCAATTCCATCAGTAGTGCTCTTTGGCTCAAAGTTGAGGGCTGTGTGCTGGACACCCTTACTCTTAGAGGCTGGCACAGTCTGGCTCCCACCCAAGGGATGTTTCCAAAGCAATACTCAATCACATTCCCTGTAGCTGGCATGACCATTCCAGGCTTTTTGTTTTTGAAAAGAGAGGCACAGAGTTTTGAGGTGAAACCTGGACACACATACACAGAAATGGGAGGTTCCCCTCCTGCTGTGATTATGGTGTTTGAGGCAAATGTTCTCTATACACCATGTTCGGTGGGGTACATCTGAGCTTCCATGCAGATGTCACTTGTCTGCCCCATTCTCTTCATCAGGTTGTCTGCCCAGGGTGTAGGCAAAGATAGGATTGCCTGATGTGTAGAAATGAATGGAAATTTGCTATCCTTCAGGACTTGTTGACTATCTAACTCTTTGAAACACTTACTGAAATTGAAGATTCCTTTTCCTAGCCCCAAATTTACAGAAACAGAACTTTGAGGAGCATGGATCCCATTTTTAACAGGTGACGCAGATAATTTTCCAGCACACCCCCATTTAAAAGAGGAAGTAATAAAGAGGAAAAAGAAAGAAGTGAAACATTTTATGGACACAAAAATGAAAAAAAATCTGTTGGCGATAATGTATATGGTGAGATCTTTTACTAAACCAATATATAATATATTCATGATGAAAAAATTCACTTGGTATGCCGTGTTTAAAGGTAATAAATACATAAATAAATAAAAAGAGAAAAAAACATAAAAGTACGTATGTGTCAATTAAAATAAAATTAAGAAAAAAAGCATTGCAAGTTATGAGTCATTTGCCTGTAAAATAAAAACAATTTTTTTCTTTTTCTTTTTTTGGAGAGGTTTTTGCTATAGGGCGTGTGCGCTCGCCTGACAGGGAGAGACAGAGAGATCGAAAGTGAGAAATTACCCCCCAGAGGGGATGGCCATGTCAGCCCTCTCCTCCATTCTCCTCTCGGGATCTTGGGCATGCACACACACGTGCCCGGCATGAATTTAAGCCACTGGGTCTGGGACTCGAACTGTGGTTGACTATGTGGGAGTCCAACGACACAGCCATTTCACCAACTGCTGGTCCCAATAAAAACAATTTTTATAAATTAAAAAAAAATCTCTTTCAGTGACAGCTCTGCTAGCACCTGAGAATGTCAGGGTGATGTTGAGGTTCTGTCTTTGGAGGTGCTCCTCATCCTCTTAGGCCCTTTTACAAGGCTTTGAGATCAAACATGACAAGTCCAGTGGTCTAGACCTTCTTAATCTAGGGAGTCTTTGGCTTCTGTTCCTTCCCTTCAGGAATTTCAACCATCTCTGCAAATTTTTGAATCTGGTCTGTTATTTTTTGAAGAAGACAGTGAAAAAAATGATTAGTAGACATTTTTCTAGCCAACTAGACTAGTCTTGTTATTGGGTAGAATCTTAGCCCCACATCTGTTCTTGCTTTTCAAGTTTCGTGATGTGTGCTGAGTCACCTATAAAGCACAAAAAACTTCACCTTTCTTCAAACACAAGCAGCTGCCTTCCTGTAGGTTTTCTTCTCAATATGAGGCATTCCTAGAGTTTAATTCATTTCAGCTCTGCCACTTAGCAACTTTCTGGTTTTGAGCAAAGGTCAGGATCACTCTGAGCTCCAGTGGTCTCACTAGTAAAATGGAGCTAACAGTTTATGCTGTGAAGTAGTTACTGCCACTAAGCAGGATTGACACTTAACAGATATAAACTCCTTGTGCCTTTCCTTCTGCTCTGTGGGTATGTGTGTGCCCATGTGTCTGTGGCTGTGGGCATGTCTTTAGGCTGGTGGGAAGACAAACGTATCTGGACATGCAAGAGCCATCTCCAGGATTCTGTTTTCATCAAGACCAGGAATTCATGAAGGAACTTGACCTGATGAGTCATGAGATCATCAATACCCACCCTTGGAAAGGTATGTCCCCAAGAACAGTGTGGAGGCTCCTTCTGAAATTAGACTCAAGGCCATCTCCCTTTGCATTTTTATGATACTCAAGGGAACTAAAAACAAAAGTTTGATCTTAGCATAAATCCCTGTAAGGGATTACTGCATCATTAGACTTTTTTAGACAAATCATCCAGCAAAGTACAACATGGAAGACCACATGTCAGCGAAGTGTGTTTATCCACATATTTCTGGCTCTATCAGAGTTCAAAAACCGCTGCCAATTGGAGCAGCTGCTCACAGTATGATGACAGCAGTGACCCCTCATAGTGATTTTTCAGGTTTATGATAGGGATAGTGAGAGTGGGAGAAAGTAAATGGGTCTTTGAGTCTTCTCACAGTTAAATGCCTCAACTACAAGTTTCAGCAGGACCTTTCTAAAAGTTTAAAAAATAAGTAAGCAAAACAAACAATAACATCATCACCTTGAGAGGAACTCTTGCATAACTACAGAGACATTCCTTTAGTAATTCATCTTTGATCTATCCACATTAACAAAGGAGAATAAATAATCTGAACTTCTCTCTTTCCGTCTAGATTATATTTGTTTGTTTATATATTTATTTATTGCACTCAGATGCCTTCTACATGATCTTTGTGTAGCAAACTACAAATAATTTTTAGTTCCAGAATAAACTGTTTCAGTGGTGAGATAGCAACACACACACACACAATCATAACAGGCTGATTTGAGATTTATTCATGATATGTGTAATTCACTGTTTGTCATGCATATCTTAATTATAGTTGAAATTTTGTGTTAAAAGACTTGGCTTCTCTCTGTAGACTTTATGTGATAAACTTCTAGGAAAAGTATAGGAAGAATATATAATTATCTGCAAGGATCAGCAAGAATATTTTGCCATAAGTGTCTGTTTTTTTCTAATACCATAAACCTCATCATTCATTCTTGACTTCTTTTGGATAAGAATGAAGCCATTTTGTGATCTCTCTGGCAACTGAAAATCCTCCCTTGTAATCCTATATTGATTGGTTTTCAAGGTCATGATTTTCTTGACAGGACAGAACATTCTGACTGAGTTAGATGCCTGATAAGGATGAGGACAGATGCCAAAAGAATAAATACCACTAGGTGGCAGGCATTGTGCCAGGCCCAAGGCACACAATCATGAGGACTGGTCCCTTACCTCAACAAGCCCCTATAGAGCAGGAAGGTCCACATATGTGCATGGATGGTAGAAATGCCAAGGTGAGGTTAAAACAAAGGTAGGATAGCTAAGAGGTAAGAATGAAACCAAAGGCACTTTTCCCAGGAAGGTATGAGGTGAGTGTCTTCAAAGAGTTCATAGAAATGCATATTACAAAAATACTATGTGGGGTCAGCAGGTGGCCTAGATGTTAAGGCAGTTGGATCTCACCTTACTGAGTGCTGTGGCTTGAAAACATGCCTGGTGTACTACATGCATGTCTCAAATCCTCAGAGGATAATGGGGGAGAAGGGATTTCAGTGACCACCCTCCCAAAGAGTGATTTTTCATTCTCTCTCTCTTCTTTGTGTATCTCTCCAGGAAGTGCATGCCCTGTAGCAAAATTTTTTAAAATGTAGTTTATAAGAGAAAGTAGTTTGTGCTTCAATAAAGTTTACACAAAAATTATTTTAAAAAAACTATTCATGAATTTTAAAAATTGTATAAAAAACAAGACCTTGGCATTTGATAGAAAGTGAATGAATATGGAAGAATTATTGCTGAGTGAAGCAAGTCAGCTTATGAAAGACAGACATTGTAAGTATACTGATTGTCCACACCTATGGTGGAAACAGAAAGATCAGAGGATATAGAAATTTGGAAAATGGTTATGGGTACTGGAGACAGTGTGGGCAAAGGGTGTGAGAAGTGCGAGAATGTGAGGAAAGAAATTAAGGAGAAAAATAGAGAGGCAAAGCATTTATGGGACACAGAAATGGATTATTATCTGATGGATTATTATCTCAGACTCGGTTGTGATTTTCCTACTTGCTTTATCTAGGTACCCTAGTGTCTAATATGTGAGCTCACCATATTTATTTAGTATCCTCAACTGAACTTGTGTGAAGTGTGTTCAGGTGGGTAAATTCTCTTTACAAACTAAATGATGTCTAGTGATTGAATGTATAAAGTAAATGAAAAGATAATAAAATAAATTTTAGAAAGAAAAAGGAAAAAATCAAACTGTATACCTTAAATATATACAATAAAATTTATTTTTAAATAATAAAAAATTTGGGTACTAGCAATTGCTGTAATGCATATGTCACTGGACTCCCATGTGGTTGACCACGGTTTGAGTCTTGGACCCGGTAGCTTAAACTCATGCTGTGCACATGTGCATGCGTGCCCTAGATTATGAGAGCAGAATGGAGGAGAAGGGAGTGCAGTGTGGCCATCCCCCCTGGAGGGTGATTTCTCTCTTTCTGTCTCTCTGGTGAGTGCACATGCCCCATAGCATAAACTTCTCCAAAAAAAGGAGAATAATAATAATAAAGTTTTGTACCAAAGTAGACTTGTTAATTCCATTTTTTCTATGAAATTTTTGAAGACCCTCTTAGAAGTGGATTTTTAGAACATATTTTAATACCCTACAATATGAATAGGGTGTCATGTATTACTTGTCTTTACTCCAATCACCAGGGTCTTTAACATGGTAGACACTTAATAACAGATTATGTAATCATCGATTAGTGTCATAATAGCTGTTTGCTGTTATGACAAATTCAGAGGTTTCAAGTATATGTGTTTTATGGTTACCATGAATGGTTCACCCAAAGTTCATCAGTCACATCCTGCAGGATGTCCTACAGTGCCATCACTAGGCACCAGAGGGTTCAGCTCAGACATCCCTGATCTCATTTGCCTCTATAATTTATAGAACCATTGAATCCACTGCCTTTATCAAAGAAATGCTCCAGTTTTCCCAGAGCTCTTCACATATTCATTATGTCCTCTGCTTCTCAGTTCCTTTGCCTATGGCTTTGTCTCCATCTTGAACATCCCTTTATAATTTCTCAGCTAAGTGTATTCTCCTGCCTTTGAAGGCACAGTTTAAAATCTACCCTTCTCTGAAGTATGTCTTTGTCACTGTAGACAGCAGGAGTCTGTTTCATCTCTGACCTCTAATAATACCTTCTGTGTAGGATGACAAGGTCCTAACAGTGCTCTTTTTAAATTCTTTCTCCTCCTTCTTCTTCTTCTTCTTCTTCTTCTTCTTCTTCTTCTTCTTCTTCTTCTTCTTCTTCTTCTTCTTCTTCTTCTTCTTCTTCTTCTTTTTCTTCTTCTTCTTCTTCTTTTTCTTCTTCTTCTTCTTCTTCTTCTTCTTCTTCTTCTTCTTCTTCTTCTTCTTCTTCTTTTAGAGAGATTTTTGCTATAGTGTGCATGTGCTCACTGGAGAGACAGAGAGACAGAAAGCAAGACAACACTCCCCAGGGGGCATGGCCATGCTGCAACCCCCTTCTCTTCCATTCTCTTCTTGGGATTTTGGGCACACACACATATGGGCATGGCATGGGTTTCAATCCGCTGGGTCCAGATCTCGAACCCCAGTCAACTACGTGGGAGTACAGCAACATAACCATTATGCCATCTGCTGGTCCCGAGGGGCTCATTTTGAATCCTCTTTCTGTGTGTGTAATCTACAGTTGATTCCCAAAGTGACAGGACAGACCAGGGAGAGTCCCTAAAAATACATACGCTGTGAAACCTCAGGAGAGAAGAAACCCTTGGGACTACTGATTCTTAGATTTCTAGATACAAAATAATTGAACTGAGAATAAAACTCACCATTTTTTGTTAGCTGTGGTTGCTTTGACACTTAAAGAAGAAGATTTAGCTAATCTAGTTCTATTCCCCATGTAAAGAGAATAGGCCAAAGGTGAGTTCAGAACATGATGTTCCTATTACACAGCTGTGGCATGACCGTGTTCTCAATTCCACTTCTGACGTTCACACGTACTCGAGCATCTGCATGCTTGCAAACTACTTAGTCACTGAGGTAGGGAAAGGATGGGCAACCCTCTCAGACTCAGTTGTGATTTTTCTACTTACTTTATCAAGGTACCCTAGTGTCTAATATGTGAGCTCACGAGCTTAAAAATATATTTACAGACATATTTATTCAGATCTTACATTGAAGAAAGCATGTGTGCACTTATTGTCTCATTTAAATTGCATAACAGACCTTTGACTTAGTTATTGTATTTTACAGATTAAAACACGAAGCTCAGAGAGGCTCTGGTGAGTCACAGGTTGAACTCTGAGTCTTAGAACTGAGGGTGAAAATAGGTCCTATGGCTCCTGGTTTAGTGTTCTTCCTGCTCTCTGTGTATGCAGAGCTTTTTTCTCTAAAAAGAGACAATTGAGATTTGACAACTATGCCAGATTAGAAAAAAAATTATATTCTAAACCCGTGTACCTCCAATCCCTCATCACAGGTGACACCACAGAGCATTTGAAATATGGCGAGTTTGACTTGAGATGCACCATCACTGTAAACTACACTATGGATTTCATGATTTGTCTGAAAACAAGAGAGAGAAATTAGATATATCAATAAAATTGTTAATGCAAATTACATGTTGAAGTGATCATACTTTGGAAATGATTATTTTAAATAGAATTATTATTAAACTTGATTGTATCTTTCTGTTTTTACTTTAAAAAAAAGATCTCCTAGGACTTCTAAATTGCCCATGAGGCTACATTGTATATCTACCAGGCATTGCTGGTCTACACTGTGTTGTAGAATCACTTCCGCAGCTGTAGCTTTAACAATACTGTGTGATGCATTGATATATTTTAAAATGCCTTTTACTGCTTTTGGATTGCTAACAATACATGCAGCCTGTATCAGGTCTGAGTCAGGGTAGATTATTTTGGAGGATAGTAAAACAACCTGGAAATATTTTAGCCCTAATGTAGCTGAGCTTAGTGTTCCGTAGCTGGTTAAATTAAGAAGATACTATTTACCATTGTTCATGTTTATGTTGAAAAAAACATAATTTGTATAATGTTTCTTCCTACAAACACAACAACATAATGTGCTTTGTGTAACAGGCTATTTGGCATGCACACCATATGCCAATGGAATATCTGAGTTCACTTGCAGGTGGCGAATTACTGACATGTAAAATTGTACAGTTTCTGTCCTTCATCCAAGGACGCCTGCCATTAGATGTTTTCCGAAGATGGGCTTTATGTTATCCTATGATCCTTTTTCAGACAGAGAGGCAGAGACGGGTTCAGAGGGGAAAACAGGAAGAAGATGATTTCACTGACAGGACACAATACTCTAAAACGAGGTCTCTTGAACTTCAATGTGCACACAAAGCTTTTGGGGCTCTTGTTAAAATGTACATGTTGATTCAGAAGGTATGGGTAGAATCTGGATTGTGCTTTCTTTCTCTCTCTCTTTCTCTCTCTCTCTCTCTCTCTTTCTCTCTCTCTCTCTCCTTCTCTTTCTGTCTTTATCTTATTTTCTTCTTTTTCTTTCTTTCCTTACTTCCTTCCTCCCTTTCTCCTCTCTCCTTCCCTAAATCTCTTTCTTTCTTTCTTTCTAATTTTCCCTTCCTTCCTTCCTTCCTTCCTTCCTTCCTTCCTTCCTTCCTTCCTTCCTTCCTTCTTTCTTTCTTTCTTTCTTTCTTTCTTTCTTTCTTTCTTTCTTTCTTTCTTTCTTTCTTTCTTTTTCTTTCTTTCTTCTTTCTTCTTTTTTCTTTTTCTTCTTTCTTCCTTTCTCTTTCCTTCTGTTTTTTTTTTCTTTCTTCCTTTCTTTTTTCTTCTTTCTTCTGTCTTTCTTTTTCTTTCTTTCTCTCTCTTCATTTTTTCTTTCTCTTCTTCCTTTCTCTCTTTCCTGCCTTCCTCCCCTCTTTCTTTCTTTGTTTCATTTTTCTCTTTTTAAAATCTACATCTTGATTTGGTGGGTATGGGGAGAATCTGAGATAGTACTTTCTCTCTCTCTCTCCTCATTCTTATTGTTCTTATTTTCTTCCTTTTCTACCTTCTCTCCTCCCTCCTCCCTCCTTCTTCCTTTCTTCTTTCTTTCTTTTCCTTCTTTCTTTCTCTTTCTTTCTCTCTCTTCTTTCCTTCTTTCTCTTTCCTTCCTTCTCTTTTTTCCCTCCTTCTCCTCCCTCTTCCTTCCTTTTTCTTCCTTCCTTCTTTTGCCCAGGACTGCATGCATTCACCAGAGGGTAAGTGGAGAGGGAAAGCACCCCCTATGGGGCATGGTCACACTGCTATTCCTTCTCCATTTCTCTATTCTGTCAGGATTTTAGACACATGTATGCCCATGACCAATGGAGCTTTTCAAGACAGCAGTGCCCACATTTGAGCTGCACAATAGGCCATGTCATGTAGGATCTGGCTGCCTTAACCACTGCAGTGCGGGGCTGGCCCAAGCTTGTACAATTCTAACAAACTGCCAAGTGATGCTGATGGTTCCTTTGTGAACCACAATGAGTAGTAAGGAGTTTATTATGGTTTGGATAATGATTTGTCTCCTAGAAGTTCATGTTTTGAAATTCAGGCCTAGTGGGCAGATTATAGTGATTGGATCTTAGAGACACCAGACTGGTGCATGGATTAATGCTGTCTTGTAGGAGCCCCAGTGAATTCTAGTTCCTTTGATGAGGGCAGGTCATTCCAAGAGAGAGCTGCCTGCAGCTTGCTCTTGCTCTGCATGTACCTAAAACCCTCCCTGCTTCTGCTGGTCATGTTGCATGCTGTCCTGATGCCTAGCCTACATCTTTGGACTTCCCAACCTGCATAATAGTAAGTCAATGGTTTCTATTTCCATGTAAATCACCATTCTCAGAGCCAGCAGGTGATGTGGTGGTTAAGGCACTAGACTCCCACATGGCCAACTGCAGTTTGAGTTCTGGACCTGGCAGCTGGATTTCTCACTTTCCCTCTCTCTTGCTCTCTCTGCTCTCTCTTTCTGTCTCTGGTCAAGTTACAAATAATAATGAAAGATACAATAAAATAAAATAATTCTTAAAAAAATTCACCCAGCCACAGGCATTTTTGTTAGTAATGCAATAATAGACTGAGACAGACATAACACATGGACATGTTTTAGGAAGTAGGAGCTACAGGAAAGAGTGACCCACTGAGTGGAGCAGAGGGCAGGGGCAAGGACACTGGGCTCAAGTAAGTAGCATGAGGGAAGAAGAGATGTTTTACTTGAACAGAGACCCACAGTAGGAATCAGGGAGAATGCAAAGGCATCAGATGGATGCTGAGAGTGGTCAGTGTGTTTGTGACACTCAGGACAGGTGAGAGGCATGGATGAAAAATGACATGAGATTAAAGGCAAGGAAAGAAGTATGAGTTTTCTTGGATACCCCTGTGATAGTTCTCTGCGCAGTCTCTGTGACTAGATTACCCATGAGCGTGCTAATTAGTAAGGGAAGAACAGAAAAGAACGCCCTGGGTCTTTCACTAATAAGCAAAGGACAATCCTTTGCTCATGAATTTCCCATCTCCATCCCTTATGATAAGGAGAAAAAAAAAAAGAGAGCAAATATGAAGGACACGTGTTCTGTAGAGTTTGGAAACCTACTCAGAGCATAGCTGTTCAGTGTCACCAAGTTTCATGTGTGAAAACTGAGAGGAATTTGGGAAACAAGCAGTAGCGACCTGCAACCTCAGGAATTCAGGTGGAGAGATGAAGTGCGGCTTGTCCAATTGTGCCAGTAATAGATCAGAAGCCAGAAGAGGCAAGATGCTTCCTGAAAAGTCAGAGACAGATAGATCTTGAGTTGCGCAGGTTGAGAAAACACTAGCCCTTATGTCTCTGTACTCTCTAGGAAAATGTGAGTAAAGAGAGCTCTGTGAGCAGCCCAGCACACAAAGAAGAGTGGTCAGATATCTCAGAGGGAAGGACACGGTTCACCCAGAACCAAGGGTGTGCCATGTGTAGCCCTCCTGAGAACAGTGATGTAAACAGGAAGTGCTCTGTTGGAGCTGGGCTGTTGGCACTGCCCAGAGGAAGCACTAACTCCTGGGTTTAACCCAATGGCCTTGATGAGAGTGGTAGGCACAGCCCAGAGGAGGGCCTGAGATTCAGGGACAGGACAGTTTGGCAGAATGCCATTCTACCATCATCCAGCTTTACTGGTGTGTAAGAAGGATAAACTTCCCACCAGGAAATCAATTCATGTTTTGATTAAAAATAGAACAAATACACAAATCAAAAAGGGTTTTCTGAAATAAATTCTGGATCACACCAATGCTAGCATGTGAAGGGTCTTTAGAAAGTTCACGGGAAATGCATACTATGAAAACTACACATGGCTTTCAAATTTTCCTTGTTCTAAAGTAGACTTGTACTTTAATTCCATTTTCCACAGATTTTTTGAATTCCTTCATATGTTTTATTTTACTTTTTAAAACTATCACCTTTTTTAACTTAAACTTTATTTATTTCTTTATTTGTAATTTGTCCAGAGAAGGACAGAGTGTGAGAGAGAGAGCAAATGAGAGGAAATGAAAAAGCAAGCCACCAGGTCTGGGATTTGAACCTCAGTTGGCCATGTTGGAGTCAAGCACCCTTGAACACCACACCAACTGCCAGCCCCAGGCCTTTATATGTTTAAAAAGTAGTGTACTGATGGCCCATCACAAATAAGTTAAGGAGACTTTGGAAGTTATGTAGTTCTTTAAGTGGACTTAGTCATCGTTCAGGTAAGAAACCAATTTAACTCTGCGTAGTTCAGCATGTCTGAAATCATATGCTCCTGGGCTACTTATTTTTTCAAATTTGCTACAGGATGAGTATGCTCATTGGAGAGATAGAGAGAACTCAGGAGGGGGTGTGTACACATCACGATCTGTTCTCCATTTTCTCTGGGAACATGGGCACACACACACACACACACACACACACACACACACGTGTGCTGGCATGCCTGGTGTGTTTCTCAGGTTGCCTAAAGTCAGCCCTGTGGGATCCAGCCAACTTAACCACCTTGCCACCAGGTTGCCCCCCCCGGGCTATTTATTTCGTATGACTTCTATTAACAGCTCCTGGAGTTAACATTCTGCTAAGCATCCTTAGAAAGCTTGATGCACAAAGTAGCACTTGACCTTACAGATAGTTGCATTCTATACAAGAACTCCTGAGGCAGGGCCAGCCCTGGGCAAAGGCGTCCTTGCCAGAAGAAGGTTCACGGCCCCAGCTTCTTCCTATGAACTTCATCAACTGATGTGCCTGAGAAAACCCCCCTCACAGTCTTCAGCATTGGTATGTTGCTCATTCTGCAGGGAAAGCTTTTGTTCTAGCTAAAATAATTTGAGGTAGTGGAGGGGATAGAGGGAGTATTGATGGTTCCCACACTCCGTGGGTAGACAGGGGCTTACTGACTGCATTTGATCTGAGTGCTGGCTTTGGTGTTCTGGATTTTTGTTTGTTTCTTTTCTTTATTTTATTTTCTTTTCTTTCCTTTCCTTTCCTTTCTTTTCTTTCCTCTTTCTTTCTTTCTTTCTCTCTTTCTTTCTTTTCTTTCTTTCTTTCTTTTTTTTCTTTCTTCACACAAAGTCACAGTTGCATAGCTAGGATACTGGCCTACAGGAGCCAGAGGCAAGCTGGGATT
>AAPY01710435.1:0-11061 GCA_000181375.1 Tupaia belangeri
CAGGCATGGCAAATAAATATTTTCTTTTCAATGTAAGAAGTACTTGAATAATTTATATTCTAGCAGACTTGTTTTAGGTTCAACCTAAAACATTTTATTTTTCTGTAAAAAACTTATTTTTATGAGTTTTTTTTTTTTTTAGGAGGCAATAACTTGAAGCTCAAGAAAATTAAGGTCACTTAAAGACTTTAAACTTTGGAATAATTAAAATCATTCTAGTTTTAGCTGTCCAAATGTACTCTTTCTGAGTATATTAGCTATTCTTTAAGTCATTTACAGAAAAAACTCATATTCTTCATTACCAAAATTGGATTGTTAAGTGCCTCAGGGTACAGGAACAAAAAAAAAAGGCACTAATTGAAGTGAATAAAATAGAAAATTGAAGTATTATGTATAAGAGGAAATCTAGTTCTTTCAAATACATAGCGTCCTTCAGATGTGTTCTACAGTGAATGCAGATTCAGAAGGATAGGTATGTTTCATCAGGCAGAATTACAGACTCAATATTTGGAAGCAAGCAGGGAATTTCTGAGTGGTTTCTTTTGTGTGAGTCTGATACAAGTTGCAATCGGAGACTCAGAGACACCGGGAGTCATTTTCTACACCTCAGCTCCCACTTTCGGGTAGGGATTATTTGACCTGACCTGGAAAGATAAGTGGGTCTTTCTTTTATTTTCATAATGCTGCAACAGAATTAGGCATTCAAAACCCAAATTGGAACATTATAGTAGGCCCAGCCAGGTGGTGCAGCGGCTGGCAAAGTGAACTGCAGAGCTGGAAGCCACGTGGCCGACCCTGAGTTCAGATCTCTGGGCTGGACTAAAACCACATGAGGAGTATGCATGGTCACCCAAGATGCCAACAAGCTTCAAGGCCAAGGAAAGGGATTGCAGCGTGATGAGAGCATATTGAAGTTCTCTCTCTCTCTTATGCATGTTCTCTCTATTATGAAAACAATGATTTTTCTTTTTTTTTTTTTTTAAGAGATTTTAGTAAAATGTAAAATATAACCGATTCTTTCAAAATAAGCACAGTTGAGGCTGGTGGGTGGCGTGGTGGTTAGGGTGCTGGAGTCCCACATGGTGGACTGTGGTTCAAGTCCTGGACCTGCTAGTTTGTTTTCTCACTTTCCCTTTCTCTCTCTCTCTCTCTCTCTGATCACATTAAAAACAAAACAAAACAAAACAAAAACAATAATGATAAATACAATTAAATAAGCCATTATTTAAAAAATACACACAGTTTTCACTGGGCTCATTACAATCTCTGAACTAAATAAGAGTCATATAGCATTTTAGTACTTTCAAAGTACCTTCACATTTTCCATTTGATCCTTACAGCAATCCAGGGAATTCGGTAGAGTAAATATTATCATCTTCATTGCAAGAGGCGGAAACTGAGTTTCAGAGCACTTAAACTACTTGACTGAGAATTCCAAAGCATGAAAGTTTTCACATCCCAAGCTGGTGCTCTTTCCATTGTTTTACCTTTAAGAGAACCTGATGAGCTTGTTCCGTTTTGTCATCACATAGACCCACAGAGTCACAGAGTGGGGATCTATTCTACACCTTTTGGCCATGAATGAGAGATGAAATAAATGCAGTGACATCTTTCAGATGTGCGATCGGGGCGTGGCTCGAAAAGTATCAGCCGAGAAGGTACCTGGGCTGTCTCCCACAGTAGGTTCTTGTGAATCGAGCTGATTGACTGATAGGCCAATTTGGGAAAACATCAGGTCAACGGAGAAAAGTAAAGACACCTTCGATCGGTCTAAGTCCTTACCTTGTACGGGGAGCCAGGTCAGCAGGCTGCAAAGGCCCCACCACATACTGTGCTGGGCTGCTGTGAGCTGCTGTCAACTTCCTGTAGACGCTGAGATCAATGGGGTCCTGCAGATTCGTTTGAAGCAGGAGAGGTGACAACTCTGTGGCCTTGTATGTGTTGACTCCTCCATCTGCTCTGGGAGCCCCCTTTTAGGCAGCTGCCCCCAAAACACCTCCCGGTGGAACATTTCGGGGACCACACGTGTCATCTCGATCGTGGAAAGGTGTGAGTGATGTAGGTATTGCTGACAGAAATTGTTCTCACCACAGTGGTCGTACTGGCAGTCGACAGGGCAACGCCTTCATGGGGGGAGGTTAAGAGAGAAATTAAAATGTCCCTGGAGTGACGTCATCCTTAGTTTGACTTTTCTAGTTTATTGTCTTTTACTTAAATGATTTTTAATCAGCTCTGGTGAGTACTTTCTACGTGTAACTCTGGCAACAATTTCTAATGGCTAGTAGGGAGGAAATCATTCATGTACTCACTCAGTTTGGAAATTTGTATATCGATCTGCCCACACATCTGTCCATCCGTCCATCTCTCCCCCTATCCAGTCATTTGGAATGTGCTCTAAGACATGATCCGTTTTGGGGGGAAATGTGATCTTTTGGTGAGACAATATCCAAATGAACAATTTGGGTATTTAGTTCTCATTAATTGGACAAACGGAGATAGACTATTCTATTTTTCCAGGGACACACAGAAAAATACTAGAAGACTTATGTTTAGAAATGAGAGGTCAGTCTATGATGTATGGAAAACTGTAAAGAAAATTCTAGAGCCCAACAAGTGGTTAAGGCACTGGACTCCCACATGGCTGACTACAATTTGAGTCCTGGACCTGGAGGCATGAAAATCACACTGGGCACCCATGTGTGCGTGTACCCAAAATCCTGGGAGGAGAATGGAGGAGAAAGGATTGCAGCTTGGCCATCCCCCTGGGGGATGATTTCTCATTTTCTTTCTCACTGTTTCTCTCTGTCTCTCTCCAGTGAGCACATGGTTCCTGTGACCAAAAAAATCTAAAAAAAAAAAATCTATTTATTGATTCTAATAAAAATTAATATTAGTATTCTGTAAATGTACTAATAGTTTAAATAGGGAAAATTTTACCCACTGAAATGTATTTCAAGTATTTTACCTAGTTTAACAAGTAGAAAGAGAATGGCGAGAGAAAATAGGGCCGTCTTAGGGAGTGTGTATCGCATAGTGCAGTATTTGTCAAACTGTATGATGAGATCAGTAACTTGGGCCTCTAGCTAAAAAGTACAGATGGTGAGAGTCCACCCCAGGTAGACTAAGTCAGAATCTCTCTGGAATTAGAACCACCTGTATACTTAACAAGCTCTTCAGATATCATAAGGCAGGGAAAGAGTGAGTTGCATTGTATCATATTTTTTTTTTACAGGTTTTTATTGATTTATTGAGAGAAAAAGAAAGAGAGAGCAGGTCAAGCAAAGCCAGGAGGATCTTTATGCCACGACCCACCCTCAGTCCTAGGCCCCCAGGTCACAGGCCTGCATGCTTGCCTGACATGTACAGGGAGACCTCAGGATGCCAACCTGGGACCTTCCAACGTGGCTTCTCCATGGTGGGGAGCTGGGTTACTGCTGCAGCACTGCAGCTGGCCTGGTGGTTCTCTTTAGCACCTGGCTTCCTATGCCCTTGATAACGCTCCAGGACACTGGGCATAACAGCTCCTCGAGCCTGCTGTGGAGGGTGTGAAGTGCCCAGTCGTAGCCCTCATTTCTGCCTGTAAGAATGCTACTTCCAAGAGTGTGGTTGGGACCTCATGGGGCAGCATGGCTGGATACAAGTGCTGGGAGATTTTTCCAGATCTTGAGATTATCATCTAACATGGATGGATGCACGAGGAAGTTAAAAAAATCACTTTTATAATAAACGAAAGTCAAAGTGTCATCATGGGACTTCTCACTTTAAGTTAGGCCATTGGGAAAGTCATGATGTGTTTTTCTAGGCAAGAACGTGTCATGACTTTCCTGAGGACCCAATAGATAAATATGAAACAAACTCTGCTTCAGGGAGCTTAGAATCTAGGAAGGGAGACAGATGGATATTCCATTAGTTATAATATAAATTAGTACAGCTGTTCAAAAAATATCTTTATCAAGATGTACTGACCATATACACTTAAAGTGTGTGACATGATACATTTTGACATATGAATACACCCATGACATCATTATTACAGTCACAATAGTGAACACATCTACAATATTTGTGGCCTTCCAAAATTCATATGTTGAAACTTTATCTTCAGTGTGATAGTATTAAGAGGTGGGACCTTTGTGAGGGGATGAGGTAATGAGGGCCAAGAATGAGTGCTCATACAAAAGTGGCTTGAGAAAGTTTCTTAGCCTTTGCCCTTCCACTATGTGAGAACAAAGCAAGAGGTCACCGCGAGGAAAGGCCTCGCCAGACACTGAATCTGCTGGTGACTTGGCCTGGACTTCCCAGCCTCCAGAACTGTGAGCAATAGATTTTGTTGTTTATAAATTACCCAGTCTAAGCCATTTTTCTCTAGCAGTGTAAGTGGACTAAGACAATATCTATCACTCCCCAAAGCTTCCTCTTGCTTGCTGTAATCTTCCATTTCCCTGCCCACATCTTTTCTTCAGCAACCACTGATCTGCTTTCTGTCACTATAGATTAGTTTTTATTTTCTAGAGTTTTATATGAATGGAATCATCCAGTGTGTATGTGTGTGTGTGTATATTTGTCTGGCTTCTTTCACTTGGTATAATTATTTTGAGATTCATCTATAGTGTAGCATATGTTGAAAGTTCATTTTTCTTTTTTATTTTTTTAAGAGAAGTTTTTGCTATAGGGCATGTGTGCTCACCAGAAAGACAGAGACAGAGAGACAGAAAGCAAGAAATCACCCCCCAGGGGGGATGGTCACGCTGCAATCCCTTCTCCTCCATTCTCCTTTCGGGATCTTAGGCATGCATGCACACGTACTCGGTGTGAGTTTAAGCCACCGGGTCCGGGACTCTAACAGTGGTAGACCACATGGGAGTCCAGCGATATAGCCATTATGCCAACTGCTGGTCCCCATTCTTCTTTTTTTTTTTTTTTTGGTAGACAAACAAACTTTATTTTAAGCTGCTGAGTTTTCTTTTAAGAATTATTTATTTATTATTATTATTATTTTAAATTTTTCTGCAGGGCAAAAGTACTCACCAGAGAGAGACAGAGAGACACAGAGAGAGAGAGAGAGAGACAGAGAAGGAAAACAAGAAAGCAAGCTGCTAGGTCCAGGACTCAGACTCTAATCAGCCATGTGGGAGTCTAGCTCTTTAACTACCACACCACCTGATGGCCCTGCCCCTGGTTTTCAACCCTAGCTGCTCATTAAGATAACCTGAAGTGGGGTCAGCAGGTAGGGTGGTGGTTAAAGTGCTAGATGCCCACTTGGTTGCCTATGGTTTCAGTCCCAGACCTGGCAGCTTGAAAATCATGCTGGGCATGTGTGCATGCATGCCCCAAATCCCAGAAGAATGGAGGAGAAGGGATTGGGGCAAGGTCATCCCCCAGGGGGTGATTTCTAACTTTCCCTCTCAGTGTTTCTCTGTCTCTCAGCACGAATGAATGTGCCTTATGGCAAAAATATTAAAATAAATAAATGAATGAATAAACAAATAAATAGATAACCTGAAAGGCTTAGAAAAATATAGACGCTCTACTCCTCTCCCCCAGGTATTTTGATTTTAGTGATCCTAAACAGAGCTAAGATTTCATACTTTTAAGAGTCTCCTGCTTTACCTACTGAGCTAGCCGGGCACAGATTTCAGTACTTATAAAAAGCCTTCCAAGTGATTCATCCCATAATCCAGTGAAAAACTATTTTCTTCTTCTTTTTTTTTTTTTTTAATATTTTTCTTATAGGGCATGTGTGTTTACCAGAAGGACAGAGAGAGAGAGAGAGACAGAGAGAAAGAAAGTGAGAAATCAACCCCCTGGGGGATGGCCACGCTGCAATACCTTCTCCTCCATTGTCTTCCCAGGATGTGGGGCATGTACGCACACACGCCTGGCATGTTTCAAGGCACCGGGTCCAGGACTCGAACACAGTTGGCCACATGGGAGTCCAGTGTCTTACCCACTATACTACCTGCTGGCCCCCTTCTTCTTCTTCTTTTGACCTTTATAAGAATTGGATGTATGCAGAAAATTGATTGACATAAACATCACTAACAGCGGTTCCTCCGATCTGCTGAGAAATGAATAAGCAGGAAAAGAGTTGTAGGCATCCGAGGTACAGAGAAGTAAAAAGAATGTGCATGTATTTACACCTTTGGCGATAGCTATTCTGCAAATTGAATATATGCACTTAGATGATGCAGCATGTAGCCCTGCCTTGAATGGAATCTCTAAGTAAGGAGATGTTTTGATTATAGAGAACAGACAAGTTTATTCCTCTTTATTGCTGAATAGCTTGCTTTTTTTTTAAACCACTGTTTCCTTTCTCCCTTCATCTCTAAATGGGCTGGTGAGTAATTTCTCTCAAAGTTTTTCTTTTCCTTTCCTTTTTTTTTCTTTAAAATGTTTTTGCTCTAGTGCATGTGTGCTAGGCAGACAGAGAGAGTGGGAGAGAGAAAGTGAGAAGTCACTTCTAGTGAGGGCATGGCCATGCCACAATCCCTCCTCCAGTCTCCTCTTGAGATTTTGGGCATGTACGCACATGCACCTAGCATGAGTTTTCAAGCCACCAAGTCCAGGACTTGAACCTCGCTACTCATCATTTGGGATCCAGAGCCTTAATCTCCATGCCACCTGCTGGTCCCCCTTAGTGTAAATTTTAATCATCACTTAGTAAATGAAATCAGTTGTAGGAGAACTTTAAATAAAGGGAATTTGGTATGTTCCCATGTTTGCTTTTAACAATAATCTATTTCAGAGAAGAGGTTTAAGGTGAGCAGGGATCATTTAAATGCTGGCCCTTAGTTGGCACTTGGGGTGTATGTCTGGTGTGCCACCCAGAGTCCCCATCAACACTGAGGCATTGGGAAGGAAGGACATGGCGCCCGGATCCCCCTTCTGGCAGCTGGCCTCACTGGAAGAGAACCAGCTCACCCAAGGCCACATCTTCTCTACGGGACACCAGGAGGTCCTGTCCCCTGCCCTCAAGGTGGAGCAGCTTGGAAGGCAAGCGTTCCGATCCTGAGCTCTCCACAGGGTCGGGGTCCGTGGAGACCTTGGCTGCGGCGGCACCTCACTGGCGCTCCTTGCCCTGTCCCATCTTCCTTCTTGTCACATAGAGTCCTTTCTAATAAACGTCCTCACTGAATCTGTTTCCCAGGGAACCAGACCCCATCAGCCCTCGGGATAGGGAGTCAATGTGGGAGTGAGTGAAAGGGGGCATGGACTTCCCGTTTCTGATGTAAATGCTCGTCTCTCTGCTCTCAAGTCTAAAAGGATGTTCGACAGATCATCGTTCCCAGCCATGAAAGACGCCCTTTCTTTAAATGGTACCGTGAGCAATGATGAGTGTACCTTATCCACCCACAGGTGTGACACTGAGCTGGTCAAATCTCTTGACGAATATCACGACAGTCTGCGAGATGCAGAGATTAAGAATGGTCTGGGGGGAAATGCTGCAGGGCAGGCGTGGGGCCGGCACACTCTTGTGGTTTGCACGTCCCTCCTACGGGCTCTGGACCTCTCAGCCTGCAGCCCACAGGGTGCTGCCGGGGGAGGGCAGCGGATAATGGGTGCTGAGCAGGGGTGGGAGGAGATAAGGACGGAGCAGGGAGGGCAGGGGGTGACGTCTGTTTCCTAGTGGAAACTGTCTGCTGAGCCCCTGTCCTGTGAGAGGCCTTGCAGCTGCAGCTGGCTGGTCATTCGGTCCCCACTGCATGAAGTCCACGCATCGTTTTTCAGGATCCATCATCTGTCAGGGTGGCAAAGGGAGGGCACATTATAGAAAAATAAACAGATATCCTCTCTATCTGGCATTGTCACCATGGTCAACCTGGGTTGGCAGGGGAGACAAAAACTAAAAAAGGAGACATTTATTAAATAGGTGAGGACCAGTAGATGACATAGTGGTTATGTCGCTAGACTCCCACATTGTCAACGCCGGTTCGAGTCCCAGACCCAGTGGTCTGAAAATCGTGCCAGGCACATGGGTGTGCGTGCCTAGGATCTTGGGAAGAGAATGGAAGAGAAGGGATTGTGGCGTGGCCATCCCCCCTGGAGGGTGATTTCTTACTTTCCCTCTCACTATTTCTCTCTCTCTGGCCAAGTGCACGTGCCCTAGGGCAAAAACCTCTGCTAAATAAATAAATACATTAGTAGGTGAAAGATGATTCCTCTACAGGTCAGAAAAAGAGGGGGTTTCCTTTTGTGTGAAGCCACTGGGGTTTTTGTTGCAATTACAGGAGGGGCCTAAACTTTCTTCTTGACCTTTCGGGGCTCCCGTGAAGTGTCATGGCATTCCCCGTGGCCAGGGTAGGAGGAGGACTCGCCGGTCTTTCCCAACAGAGGCCTCAGCCAACCACACCTTGGGACTCTTTGAGCACTGTCGTAAAGCATCTACAAAGTGACCCAGGGGGCTCTAGAGGCAGAGCACAGCTTTTGAAATGACTGATTCAGAAAAGTCTCCTAGGAGCAGCAAAGATTATTGGGATGAGTGTGGGTGTGGGCGGCAAACAGACCCAGTTTGTCACCTAGCCCTGTCCCTAGCAGCTGTGGACCCTTGAGCACATTCCTTACCCAAGGCCACATCTTCTCCACGGGACACCAGGAGGTCCTGTCCCCTGCCCTCAAGGTGGAGCAGCTTGGAAGGCAAGCGTTCAGATCCTGAGCTCTCCACAGGGTCGGGGTCTGTGGAGACCTTGGCTGCGGCGGCACCTCACTGGCGCTCCTTGCCCTGTCCCATCTTCCTTCTTGCAATCAGTTTCCTCAACAGCGAAGGGCTGGGAGGTTTGCGTGAAGTCCAGTGCCCAGAGCGCCCAGCATCGGCTCGTATAGGATCCCCCATAAACCTGCAGACTTCAGGGGCGGGGGCTACAGCTCATTCCCAGGGAGCCACAGAGGGTTATGACCCCGGAAGGGAAGGCACAATTAAGCTTCCGCTTGGAAATCCCATCCCTGTAACCCTGGGCTTTCACGGGAGTGGGAAGCTTCATTTAATCTAATCAAGTGGGTTGTTCTGAAAACAACCAGGTAAGTACCGACTTCAAGGGGCCAGCAGGTGGCATGGTGGTAATGGTGTTGGACTCGCACATGGCGGACCAAGATTTGTGTCCTGGACCTGGCAACTCAAAAAAATCACTCAAAAATTCCCTCTGGACACATGTGCGTGCATAGCCAAATTCCCAAGAGGAGAACAGAGTAGAAGGGATTGCAGTGTGGCCATCTCCCCGAGGGCCGATCTCCCTTCCCCTGTCTGTGTCTGTCTCTCTGATGAGCACACGTGTCCTATGGCAAAAACCGAGATAAAATAAAACTGATTTCAGAAGGAAACTGTGGTTCGGAGGCATGTCCCACCGATCAGCAAAGGGCCAGCTTTTGGTAGGTAAGTGACCCTCCTCGTGTCTTCAACAGTAATGAGGAGATTAGATCAAAGGTGTGTTCCAAACAGTGCTCTGAAGAACCCCAGCATCGCCCAGTGATGACGATCTTTTCATTAAAATGTCTTTCTTTTTAAAATAATTATTTATTTTGCTCATTATTATTTAAAAATTTAGTATAGGGCAAGCATGCCTGAGTAAGAGAGAGAGAAAGTGAGAAAGCAAGCCTCTAGGTCCTGGACTCAAACTGTGGTCTGCCATGTGGGAGTCCAGTACCTTAACCACCACGCCACCTGCTGGCCTGCCATTAACATTTTGTTAAAGAAGAAAGTCCTGTCCTCCCATCATGCTTACCAGCTTTGCCTCCTGGCCTCTCTGCTCTCAGCCAGCTAGTCCCCTCCCTGGGACTAGCTCTCTGCTCTCCTCCAAAACTCCCCTGCTTAGTTCTTTGCCATGACCAGCTCCTCTCAGTGTCTCTGTGGGTTCCACTTCCACCTGCTCAGGGACCCTGTTTCGAACACCCCACCTCAGACAGTCCCCTCTGCCCCACAGCCCTCCCAGAGCCTATCACACTTTACCTCCTAACTAGCATCTATCAAACTCTACACTGATTTTGTTTATTTATATGTCACTGTCTCCCCACATGGTGAGAACAGAGACCTTGCTGTCCTGCTGGGAGCAAGGTGCTCAGTCAACACTTAAAGGTGGAATGAATCCACAGCCTCGCTGTCTCAGTTTCTCTCGTACAATGTTAGTCAACACTGCCTGGTCTCCGTCCCTCGTGAAATGCTTAGGAGGATCAAAAGAGGACTGTCAAAATTACAGATGGTACCAGAGGCCAGCACCCAAGTGCGGCACCTTGTCACTGGAGAGGAGAGAGCTGGGAAGGGAAGTTGCTTTATTCGGGAGCCTGGCAATCTGGAAAGATGGCGGGCTACTCCCAAGACGGTCTCCCAAGTTTCAGGTTGATGCAGGAGTTTTTAAAGGAAAAAATGGGGGCTGGGGATGGTGGTGAGAGGAGCGGCCAGGGTCCACGTGCTCACTTTGTGCGGTTTAAGCCCATACAATCTTCTAGGCCCGCCCGTAGGAGGGGGCTGGGGTTGCTCCCTGCTCCTGTCTCTATAGCCTGGACTCTGCAAGGACTCAGCACGGTGGTTAGGAATGCGCAGGACTCGGACCCTGTGAGGCAGGTGAAAGGTTCGGCTCTGGGAGGGCCACTGCGAGGGGAGCGAAAGACGAAGGTTAAAGACTTCCCTGAAGGCTGATTTACTCTGATGACGTCCAGGACTCAGGACGAAGTGGGTCGCTTCGGTTCTCTCATGGAGCTGCACTAAGGGAAGGCCCTGGTCGGCAGACAGCCTCCCAGGCGCGCTGCGAGAACCGGCCAGCACGCCGTGCTTCCCGTCGCCGACTGCGAAGGGAACAGGAAATAAATAGCCAGTGTGACTAAGGCCTTTTACTTCTCATCCTGTAGACAAGTGAAATGGCTAGGTGTGAGGATTTCGGGGCTTTGTTTTATTTATTTTTTAAACTTTTTTGTTGTTAAAGTGCATATGCTTGCCAGAGAGAGAGAGAGAGAGATCAACCCCCAGGCCGGATGCCACGCCGCAATCCCTTCTCCAGTCTCTTCTCAGGATTTTGGGCACACGCGCACATGTACTCAGTGTGATTTTCCAGCCTCCAGATCTAGGACTCGAAC